>JAUZTA010000011.1:21040101-21053040 GCA_034780835.1 Ctenochaetus striatus | reverse complement strand
TATATTTTGTAGGCTATATGCCATGTATTTTCTGGAACTGTCCCTGGGTCTCATTGTAGCTCTTAAATATATTTAGTAGGCATAGCTTCCTTTTCTGCTTTATTAGATTAAGGCTATATGATAATGGCAACACTTGTAAAAACATCGTCATTTGTTAGCAATAATAAGTGTAGTAATCAACAGTACAGACACTGATTGATATACCAGCACTTCAGTGACAGACAGCTCCACCTTAGGATGTACCTTAGTAGCTCTCTTTTAGGGCACCTGCTCAGTTTTAGTCTAGGAAACAAGCTCTTTAGCTAAGGCGCACTTTAGGAGCCTTTGCAGAATGCTAAGGTATATCAAAACTCAGGAACAGGGTCTGCAGCTTACTCTGTTTGAGAGATGATGGGTGGGTGGGGATGAGGTGCACAATATTATGGTCTATGACAGCTGGGGTTTGGCTCTGCTTATTTACGCATTGTTCACTTTACCATCACATTTATCCAAGTTTTTGCACCCTTGGTCTCACATTTAACATACTGGTAAAAACCTAGGAGGAACAGCTCCAGCATGCATTGGTTAAAGTCTCTTAAGATGAAAACAGGAGCCTTAGGGTTGTGCAGTAGTTTCTGCTGAATGCAGTCTGTGACGAAAGCAGCAACCACTGGGCGAGACATATGCAGATGCAGAGACACATGCAGAGGATAATGTTCCCAAACTCTCTAGGCAGATAGAGAGGTCTCAAACTCAAGCAGACTAGCTCGACATCAAGGTTACAGACAGTCATACATAGTGTGTATTGTCTGAACCAGTTATTGTTATTAACAACACCCATGCCCTAACCTTTGTTTTTCCCTCATGCCTTACTCCTATCGCCAGGAATGAGGGAGAAACCCTGCAGCTCACATAGAGAGTCAGGGATGTCCCAGTGAGGCCAACTCTTTGTAAATGCCATGATAGACAACTCAGGCTGGGGACACATTTTTTCAGAATACC
Organism: Ctenochaetus striatus; assembly: GCA_034780835.1. NCBI lineage: Eukaryota > Metazoa > Chordata > Actinopteri > Acanthuriformes > Acanthuridae > Ctenochaetus > Ctenochaetus striatus. The sequence goes on along the minus strand of JAUZTA010000011.1, from coordinate 21,052,059 downwards.
ATATAAAGGTGTATTTTGCATACAAGAGGACCTGCACATTAAATAATGTCTTAAATTTATGCATAATTAAGAACCCAGTTATTTGGCATGGTAGCAGCTGCTGGCCCTCAGTGTGTCAAAGACATTGGTTAATGTGTATCCTCCCCAGCCTAACCTTCTTTTCTAAGTATGGTTTCTTCCAATTCCACAAAATCAAAAATGCAAAAGTCATACTGCCAAACTCAAGGTTACCCAGCATTATTCCCCAAAAAACACTAGATGATGAAACCATAGCTGCATCGCCATTCAGTACAGTCTGTAGGGATCCAGTGAATTGATCTTGGTATTACATTACGGTTATGTTACTTCTCTAATGAATTCTATTATGGTTAGATATATTCATTAATATTCAGGTAATGTGGTTTCTTAGATGCAAAATATTTGAGACAACTGTCGGACTTATTCAAACATTATTACATTTTCTATCACATTGCATAGTCACAATTCCATGAACTGTCAAATTAAGTCAATGACATTAGTGTGTAGTACTTTTAAAGTGCAAACAAGGGCACTTTGATGTACTGATGCACTTTCTGATGAACTTATAAACTTTCAACAGATGACATACATTTTTTAAGTAAATGCTAAGTAAATGTATAATGATGTGGTGATTGCAAGTAATGTTTGGAGACTGCAACAGTGAGTCAGAAAATAGGCATCAGACATTGTTGAAACTGTAAGTAAACAAGCACTGACACAAATAAAATACAGGACACAAATAGGTAATTTTGGTATCAGCTTTTAATATTTTATTAAGTTTTTTAAGTTTTCTCTTTAACTGAAATTTGTTTCCTTTTTCCAATAGTTTGGTGATTTTTTTTTTTTTTGCAGTGTTCATCTTTTTTTATATCCTATCAGTAAAGGAGAAGAGTTGCTCAGGAAAACAGCATTCACAGTCAAACCTTCATATTTTTAAAGGCAGAATTGTTTTTTTTTATTATTAAGTATCACGAATGATGTTGAATTATTGTACTTTCACCTTTTTGCCCTGTACATGTTTCAAAAAATATAAAAGGTAAATAATAAACATTCCACTGAAATATATTTTATACAGTTCTTGATTCTTTTATTTTTATTTTTCCAGTGTAGTGACAATAAAATTATATCCAGCATCTGTCTTAATAGAATAAACCCCGTTCATTAATGGAGGGAAGCCTCTCGTCTTTCATTCACTGTCATCCTTCATTTTTCTCTGCCCAGTAGACACATACCAACTTTCTATCTTCATTCTGGGCCATCACCAAGCAATTGATAAACTTACTCAACCAATCAGGCAACAGTGATAATCCCCAAAAATAACTAAACAAGAAACCTCAAAAACAACCTAGAAAGTGAAAAGGATTTGTTGCATCTGGACCAGCATCCTGATGAATTCTTCTGTTCATGAAGAACTGACACAGTTTACCTGAACAGACAGGCAGGGGGAAGTTAATGGGTAGACCGCTAGTCTAACAGTGAAACAAATGTTGCCAAAGACCTTAGCTTGCATGATTCAACGAAAAATGGTCCCACACTGAATCTTCTAACCTGATAAAGAAAAAAAGAGGGAAAGACAAGAACCTTTGCTTTTTTTCAACAGAGGAGAGGCTTCCCTTCACATGACCACTCAAAATTAAGTAAGAGTTATCAATTTTAAAGATTCCCATGCATGCATTTAGAATTCATGTCCAAAAATAGGATAGAAAAACACAAGAACAAGGTATGCAAAAAGAAGCTTCTTCCTCAAAATAACTTAGGGAGAAGGAAGGGTTGGAAGAGAGAGGAGAGGAGAAAAGGATGGGAGGAGAGGGGAGAGGTGTGGAGCAGGGGTAGGGGAAGTTTGCTGCAAGGAACAGAGACTGGAGTTTAGAGCCCAACTTGTTAGCTGTTTACTGAAACAAAATGTTGTTGTTACTAGCAATAGGATAAAGATTTTATTTATAGCTACTTAGCTTGTTTATCCTGATAATGGAGGCTAGTATAGCTTGCTGAAACCTGGCTAGCTAGAGTAATTTAACTGAATTTTTTATCTTGGTTGTCCAGACTTCTATCAATTTTAAATAGTAATGTTTTTGTGATCCATTCAGTGTAGACCTAAAGAGTGACACCAAAACCAACAAGCAAAGGCATTTTGAACTTAAGGTTCACTTCTTCAGTCCCAGAAGATCATGGATCTTAACTGAAGGCCCAGCTCAGCAAGCCTACACTATCTGGGTAAACGAGTTAACTTGCCTAAAATCATAAAATGGAATGTAATAAATACATGAGAACAAATATTTTATTTTGGGTATTGCATTAAGTTTAGCAGTGTCTATTGTTGGTTAAATGATAAACCCATAGGGCAGAAAACTGCTATATTATGGGTTTAAACTCATGTTTCATGTCAGACACCAAGTCACTGATATCACACTAGATGTTTTCACTCTGTAGTTAAAGGAGATACACCAGCTGTGACATAACTGCTTTGGGCCACGGCTGGACCTACAGAATTACAAGCGTCAGAATTTGAACTCACAGAGCTGTAAGGCAACCATTTCTACCTTGTTTGATTTAACAGCCACCAATCAGATTACTACTGCCTTCTTGTAATGCCTGTACAAAAGCACATAAAATTCCAATCAGCGTTAAAGAAAACAGAGGGGTATATATGTTGGCAGAGCCGCTCATCTGCATCTTGTCCTGACATGTTTGTTCATAGTTTGAGTTTTAAGTACAGTTCCACTACAGGTTAGCTGTTAGCCCTCTCACAGGTGTGTGGCTTGGCTAAGTCTGCAAGGCATGCTTCCTCTCTTATTTTATTTAAACAAACACAGACAGTCTTACACACTCTTGTATGCAAGACTAACCAAAACCAGAGCCCTGAAAAAGAGCTTATACCATTATTTCTTTGTCCTCTCTGTTCTAGGGTTTTTCTCTGACTCATTTGTCTTCTCTACCCTTTCTGTAAGTCTTGATTATCTGTTATTTAGGTTGGTCTCTAAAGCAACATGCTTTCAGATATAAATGGAGGGAGAAGGGTGGGGATTTAGCTGTGTGATGAATCCCTTTGTTATGCAGTGCTGCACCCAAAACAAATAAACCTTTAAAGCATTTCTTTTTTATACTTTTAAGCACCAAACAAGACATCGGACACATTAAAAACCTCTGCTCTAACAGCAAACTCTTCTAAAGGGTCATGTTAGAGGGGTCATATCAACAGGATGCCACAGGTTAAGGACAAAAATCATTGCTCAACATTTTGATGTCATTAGATGATTTGTTTTTGTACCTGTGTGCTTCTGTGTTGTGAAATAATGAGTATCAAGACACAATGATATGATCTCCACTATTGTGAAATTTTTGTAACTGTCTAGTTTCAGGAGGACTGCAGACTTTGAAATTGGGACAGTGGACAGACTTTGAGACAAACACCTTGAAGAGTTTCTGGTTAGACCATTGGGATTTCTGGTCTTAACTTGTGTACTTTTTTACACGATTAAACTTCATTACACCTATAGAAATTTTTGACTACGACTGTGGTCAACCAAGCCTTCTTTGCAATTGTGGTCTTGGAGTGAGAAAGATGTGAGTATATAACCTGTGACAAGGGTCCAATGACAAACACTATCAAGAAGCATTATGGAACTTGTATGATCAAGTCTCTTTGTCACTTGACTAATGCTCATGACTACAAGTAAACATATATACACAGCTGCCTTAATGTGGGCCCTGTTCTTTTAGTCTGTATCTCTTAAACCCTCTTTAGATTTTTGACTTTACTGATGATTACTAATTAAAAAGCGGTTACATATGAGAACCTCCAAATGCATTTGCTTCTGTAAAACCCCTTATCGCGCAACCTTAGGTAACCCTACATAGAACAACCTTATGGTCAGATTTTCAATATTGTTTTATCTTCATTTATGGCAAAATCACTTACTGATTTATATATTTTTACAGATTACATCCACAGTGAGGGGTTTGGACAATTATAGAAGTCACTGTGTTCTGCAGTTCCATGTGTATGAGCAGGTTAAAAGTCTGTAAAAAAAAGTTCCTTTTTCTTTGATATCTATAATAGCAGCGTACAGCCTCTAGACTACACATTCCCAAACTTGATCTGAGACACATGACTAGTTGTTCTCCAAGAGCACAATAACACAAAGCCCGTAACACAACAAATGCATGCATCTCTTTATGTTCAATGCATGCTTAAATACAAAAGCATTTATCATTGCATTATCATAATGTTCATGATCATGATTTATCATATTGGTAAAATATATAAAATATATGATATGTAAGCCAAAAACTACAGTTTTAGCAACAAGAAAGCTGAAAGATAAATAAAATATCAAAATGAATGACACTAAAAGGAGTCTTGTTCACATTGGTGTAGCTACTGCACAGTACAAGGTAGGTTATTACTATTTTTGATATTTTTAAGCTGTACTTTATATCTTTAGGAAGACAAGTGATATAAAATATAAGAACTAAGTCCTTATCACATCAAATACAGTACTCAATAAGAGATCAACACCCTGGAGGCAATGAGATTAAGTGCAGTATGGACAAACACTGGGACACAGTTTAAACCAGAACAACAGAGACATGTACTTCCAAGCTTCACATGGTGTTTTGGGATTCTCATTTTCTCATTTAAGAGATAATAATGTTCTTTTGAAAGTAGTACATGAACCTACAAACTTTCCTGAAAATACACACTGCAGCATCATAACATCTTAACACTCCACCTCTCAGATTTTGATACAGTTTTTTCCTGAGACTGATTCTGTGATCTCGGTTTTTGGCTAGAATGATACAATAAATAATCTGTGCGTCTGAAAAATTCAAACAAACCAAAAAAAAAGTTGACACTTATTTTTTGTTGTGGAGTGCAATGACATACAGCAAAATTGAATGGAGTATGAATACCAAATAATTACTATTTTGGTTCCAAAAATTAATGGTGCAGAACAAATAAAATTTCATACATAAGCAGAGGGGCTGCATATGCTGTAGATGCTACAGTTTAAAGGTTATAATAATAAGCCCAAACAAAACAATTATGTCTGCTTTTTACATACTGAAATTTGAAATAATACTGAACAGACTGTAGCATGACTTTGTAATATAAAGAAAAAGAATGTGAGCTGAAACCACTTTGCCTTGCTCTGTGAAAAACATGGATTTTCCAGTGAGCATCAGGACTTTCACTGAATCCAGATTTGTGAACATCCTTACATTAGCAAACATTTAAAATTTTCTATTTTTCAAGGAATTCTTAGTGCTTAGGACTATCCAAATCCTCAGTTCTTAATTTTTGTAAATGGCCTTTTTGCAGACTTATAAAAAGTGCAACATTACAATGTGAAAAAGAAAAAAAAAAGTTTTCCTTTGCATATAAAATAAAATTGTCTTAGCTGAACTATATAAAGCAGCAGAGTCAGCCAATTGAGGAAAATAATTTGGGATGAGTTACAAAGTCAAGAATTCATATCAATATAAAGATTGTAGGTCTTAAATTTTTGTCTTCTTGAATATCTTGTCCCCTAAATGTGGTGATAGTTGAAGCCAAAATTTTCAGGGCTCCAGTCCATAAATCCTAAGCGTAAAAATTTAGCTTTAGACTCTAAGCAAGCCTGTCTCTCTGTAAAGCACACAAGAAGCCCCATTTTAACAATGGCTTTCCGGAATAAACTTACTTCGCTCAATAGCCCTTATTCAAAATTAGAAAAGTACAGTAGATTAACTTGCAGATTTGTCTACTAATAACTGGGTAGTTTTTTTTAAATGATTTTTTACACCTGTTATCCTTTAGCATTTAAGAAGATATTTTTAAGAAATAAAAAGCTATCAACATGTTTGATGTCTGTTTCAGTCCTACTGTATGTCAGCCACAGACTGAAAAACCAACACCCACAGATGCATTATTAGACAGCACAGATATGTAAAAGGCCCTAAACCCCCTTAAGAGCAAGATACCAAGACTGAAAAAACACATAATGGCCACAAACAACAAATATATTATCTCTCTTTGAAGAAGTTTGATGTCTCATTGTGATCATTTAATTGACTGCAGATTCACTACAACCTTGAACCTTTCGCATGTGTCTGTTAGTCCTCTTCACTAGTCCCCTCATGTCTACACAGTTTTTCACTTGGGGTGAGGCCTTATGGTCTCACAAACCAAATGCCACATAAAACAGAGCAAATAAAATAAGTTACATAGCATCGGCTTTTCTTTATTTTTGCTTGTGGTAACACTTCTGTCTAGTACCTGTTGGCTTTTAGTCTGCTTAAAGTGCTTCTGCAACCTTTAAAAGCATTTCCATCTTTTTTTCTCATCCCCTGTTTATCTTGTTTATCTAAATCCATCCATAGACTGTGAAAATATATTTTTTACAGTTTAGCAGTGTCCTTGCTTCGGCTGTTCCTGTTGACAGGGGTAACTTGGCCAACCCTGTTTGAACACAGAGCCAAGATGGCTGCCTCTCACCAGCACAAAACAGGAGCTGCTGTTCATCCATAGGTTCTAGTCTAACTAATAAGCTATACATTGTGCATCTGTGCCTCTGTATCAAGTGACAGATCTAACCTATCTTAGTGATAAAACACACTTTTGTTGGATACTTTGCTTTGAGGTATTGCATAGTACCTATTTAAACAAACTGAGTCACTTTTAAAGATAACTTGTCCAAACTTTTAGTTGTAAGGGTCATTTTTTCACTTTTTTTCATTTTTTATTCTTTTTTGTATTGATGACTTGTTTATCATTAAATACCATTTAAATGAACCTTAACTTTCATGCAACACCAGGAATAACATAAATAAATAATAATAGAGAAAATGTTTTTTTTTTTTTCCTGAGCCATTCTGAAAAAAAGTATAAAAAGGGAACAAGCAAGGAATAGTGTGGCTACATATCATCTCTTTTTTAAAAAAAATGCTCGGAGATTCTCACAGAACTTGTGTATGTGGATGTACCTGGTGAGGGGTGGGGGCTTGGATTTTTATAACTTAAGTAAGTTTGATAAATCCACAACTCCATTTACAACACAAGATGTAAGACATAAATAAAAATATAAGACAAAAATGATCATGACATCCTATGTTTCTGTCTTCTGTTTTACAGTGGGATGTTTCCATTAAGCCCTTTAATCTCCTGTTCTACATATTTTCTCTTCTTCCGTCAATGATGCCTTTAGAATTACAAATGTTGATTTTTGTGAGTCTGACTGAGATTTTTTTAAATGAAGTTGATTGTTTATAGGCTGTGATAAAAATATATATGTTAGCCAAGTGGGATCAAAACTCTTGAAGAGATATATTTAACATATTCAAAAAGCTAAATTAATACAAATATGTTATGGGCTTTATCTCTTTTTTTAAAAAAAATGCTCGGAGATTCTCACAGAACTTGTGTATGTGGATGTACCTGGTGAGGGGTGGGGGCTTGGGTTTTTATAGGCTTTTTCTAAAATTCTGCCTGTATGTACTTCAGGTGTAGATATAGAAGAAAATATTATTTACATCCCTGACACCATTCAACAAATTCTGACACTAATCCTACCCCATACAGAAAGAATTTCAATCCCAATCCAAACTGTTTACTTTAATGGGAAAAGACAAAAAAGCAAACTCCTACCTGGGGGAAAGAAATATGACATTCTATTTAGAAATGAATCTAAAATAGTGGAATAACAGCCCTGGATGATGAGGCAGCCATCTTCTACCCTTTTACCTGAGGAAATAAGCAGAGCTTTCATCTGAAGCTCCTGATTTATACATCAGATGACCTTTCAAGCCTTAAAGGTGTGGATTTGTCTCAGTTATTAAGGTCAATACAAGATTCCAAGAAAATGTATAATATATATTTTCAGTTCTCTTGGATTAGAGAGCACAGTTCACATCAATTTAATAGTACTGGGTCCAGATTGTGAAACAGACACACGCAGCTGCCGTTGGAGAGAACTGGTTATAAGGGTTTTAGTAAAAGGCTAGAAGAAGACGAAGTAGAGAGAGAAGAAGGCGGAGGAAGAAGAAGCAGAGTAGCAGCCAGGTGAGAAGTAGTACTAGTAGACTAACTTGTAGTAGCAGAATAAATATTTGCAGAACTCAGAAGTTTTTCTTTATTTTAGAGGGATGTGTGTGTGGGGAGGGGGGGTTGTCTCCTAAGATTTCTTATAAAAATAGGGCAGATGTCACAACCCATTTCTACTCAATTATTTGTGTTTTGTCAATAAAAAAAAAAAAGAGAAAATCTTTAAAAACATAACCCTACATTTTTTTATGTTTCACATAACATAATTTTATTTTATTTTTCATGTTTTAATTCTTAAATTCTAGCCCTGTTATTAAATGGGGGAGATCAGTGTGGCTTGCAGAAGTCATGCAGAATATTCATGCTGGTAAACAATGTCATAAAAATGCATTTCTAATTAGCAATCTTTTCTATTTTTTGTTCCTAGAATAGTTTTCTTAAAGATGTTCTCAATTCCTCCTGAATAACTGCTTTTTTTTTCAAAAAGCTGCTGTCTTCTTGCCCCACATCCCCAGAGGTATAGAGTGTATAGTCAGTAGAATTTTCTCCCCCTTCCTCCTCTTTCCCTCATATGGGGAGGGAGTTCATCCTCAACCATTGATCCTTCTAAAAGAGCAGTTTGCTGCAGAAGATGCTGTTCTATTAGCAGAAAGTTTGGGGGTTTAAAAAGCTTGAATGAAGATCATAAATCTGCACTGTTATTTGTTGGGTGGAAAAAAAACAGTGGTCGTTCTCCCCCTTCATCATGGACTCCTTCCCTTCTCCATTCCCACTTTTTTCATCCATCCATTGTGTCTTTGACTGTCTTTCTTCAGGTTTTAATTTGTTTCATACATGCCATGCAGTTTTGATAAAGAGAAGGAGCAGCAGCATTGCTGAGATGCAGGGAAGGAAGCAGTCAAGAGGTTGAGAGGGTGGGAGACGGTGAGAAAGAGAGAAAGAAGTTCAATCAAATCTTCATTTCAGTGATACCTCCTTTTAAAGCAGATGTTAGGGCCAGTTTAATGTTTTTTAGGCGCACTGTCCGTCTTTGGGTTTGTTCCATCACAATGTAGATCAGTTGAACTTGAAGTCCCGAGATGTCAACTGTCTCCTGGAAGATTATGGTGATATCAAATTGACAGGATCATATCCAATATACATGTGATATGGCTGATGTTTTTTGATATGTATGAATAGATTTCAGCCAGAAGTTGTTTAGCCCAGCAGAGGTTAGCAGGGCAGCCCAGTGGTGACGCTGGATCACTCTGCTGGAGCAGTTAGACAACCCGATGGACCACCCCTCAACTTGCATAGTGCTTTGAGTGACAAAATAATAGATCAACAGTTGTAAATGCAGCTTCTTTTAAACAAAAAAATATTGAAGCAGTAAAACAACTTGATTATAAATGGTGGTAGACACAGAGGGCTTCCTTGGTGCAAGGTTTCCAAATATAAGTCTTTCATTGGCCCTCTTGCTGCTACGCTGGGAGCATCCATGCTGTGGTTTGCTCTGAATATTAGTTCAAAAAAGGTGAAAATATTTTCTCTCCTATCTCAAAATGGCTTAATGTAATAATAAGCATTGTCTTCACTGGGATCATCAGCAAGGTTGCATATGAATGTTTCATACAGATGATGAAAATGTTCAAGTCATTATCAGTGGCTGTGATGATCTCTACCTCTTTTCTTCTTTTTTCTCTTTCTCTCTATCTCCCTCTCATTTTCTACAGTGAATCCCGTCAGGAGTGATGGAGGAGCAGCGGATTAAAGTCTATTGTCTTCTTGCAGAGAAAGCGGGGATTAGAAACTCAGCACTGAAAGGGAAAAAAGGAGAATTTAGTGAAGATTTCAAATAAATGAATATGTAATGGATCTTGATCATCAGATACCAGACCATGGCATAGAGACTGATTATGCTCTTTTGAAGGTAGGTAAAGTGTTAGATACATGATCTACTGAACAATTCATAAAAAAGTTTGGTAAGGCATCATAATGTGGTTAAAAACAATATGTAATAGTTGTTGAAGACATTGGATTTTTCAAATGAAACATTTGGTAACCATCAGATTTTAAATAAACAGTAAATGATCATTTTGTTTCAGATTTTAGGAGGATTTAGTAACATCCAGGTCTGGTACAGATCAAGGTCAAAGCCCATTTTTTTCATCATAAGTCAGTAGACAATGCTGGTGGGTAAAGTAATGTTTTCTTCTGCTCAGATACATGGTCCTACTAAAAGTATTCTGCCAGTAATAACATAAATATCTGCATTTACATGGGCTATATCTTTTGCTAAGTATTTCTAAAGCTAATGTTTAGAAGTTATGCTAGCTGGTGATGCTACAATGACCTTCTGTTTTCACACTCTATTGCTCTTGATTACACATTGCCCTATATGTTTGTCAGTTACCAAGATCATTACTATTACTATTAATAAGATTTTTCTTAAGTTTTAATGGTGAGGCCTAATTTAGTAAATCTACAATAAAGATCCACAATTTTAAGCTGACAGGAGATCAATTTTACCCGTGAGACCATAAGCAACCCGTCAAGCAATTTCAGAAGACAATGAGAGCAAAACTGACAATTATTTTACCCACCATCACAAAACAATAAAATATCACCAATTGTTTTTATTACTATTTCCTTTGCTTGAAAAGGTTTTCACATCTTTCTGAGGTCCAGTGTGAAACCCCATTAGGTACAGGCCTATTTTCCAAAAGCATCAGGGCTGGATAAGATCACTTATTTGCTGGTATACTTTTCATGCAATAGACAGCAATATCTTTTTATGAATACAACAAAACAAGCCTCACTTTTAGTCCAGTAAAAATCTTTTTAAGGGGTTTTAACTTCATGTCTTGGTCTCTACCAGCAGGTGGAGCTTTCCCTGTGTTAGATTAAAGTGACCTGAGTATGATATTTCATTTATTTGTTAATAGGTGGCAATGGCGTAAAGTAACCATATACATTTTCTTTAGTACTATAAATATAATTTGAGGTTATGTACTTCACTTGAATATCTCCATTTATCTCTGTTTTATACCTATGAACCACTGTATTTCAGAGAAAAACATATAACTTGTTACTCTACCGTAAGACCTAAAAAAATTCTAAAAAATTTCCATTTACTCTATTTCTTTAGTCTACATTTTTGCATAAAACCAATAGGATAACTTAATAAAATGCAACTATGATGGATTAATCTGACCCATGACGCAGTGTCCAGCTGGGATATATTTTGACGTTTCAGATGTTTATAAGTTGTTAAAAGTTCCATCAGAGAAAAATGCCTCTTTTAAAAGTTTTCAAGTGAAAATTTAAGGCTTATTCTAAGTGTTTATTCATTTATTAGTATATTGTACTTTTTATTCAGTAAACGGTCTACTTATACTTCAAACTTCCATTACAGACAGGCAATTCCATCCACTGATCACAACAGTGATATTTGGTTAAAAACTTAAAAAGAAAGCTGACATCTGAACATGAGATAAACTATAACCTTATTTCTATGTTAAATTTATCACACTTAATACAGTTTATAGTGATGTAAATGGAACCGGTGGCTACTGACTTTATTCTTGTCAGCATCAAGAAAATCATACATCTTTGTTTTTTTGTCTTTTACCTCTTTGTTTAGACGCACAATGGATATGTCTAATGTTGCTTGTGATCACCATTTGTCAACAAATTGAGCTAATATCTTATGCAATCACAGCAGTGTGAAACATACCAACTGCTGTTAGTAGCAATACTATATAATACTTTAATACATAGTGGCAATAATTAGATCAGCTCTCTCACAGAACTGGGGTCAGTTGGTTGTGTTTCTGGTCAGAAGGTGCTTGTGTTTACTAATACAAAACAAAATGGCATCAAAACACAACTTGTCAGAATGTGGCCGTTTTACAGCTCTGATTCTCCATAATAATCCA
>JAUZTA010000011.1:20993731-21003764 GCA_034780835.1 Ctenochaetus striatus | reverse complement strand
GAAAGAGATAGTAGAAAAGGGGAGAGAGGAGGGAGGGGAGGGAGGGAGAGTGTGAAAAACGTTAGTGTCATGTGAGTCTATCCTGATCACATGACCCACACATTGCAGCAGAGCAGGCTGCAGACGAACACACACATTATGAACTCTCACACAGCACTTATCGTTACTAAATGAGAGCGACTTAAAAAAGCGGTAAGAGCAAGACAGAGAGAAAGAAAATATATGGTGCACTTCAAACACACACACATATATATATACACACACGTACACTGATTACATGTCAGTTTGCTGTCAGACACAGCAAAGTGACATGTCCATAAACCAAACAAGCCAATTTTAAGACTCTCAGTCATAACCCTTAAATCCTGTAAAGTATTGTACTTCAACTTTAACACAAGCAGCAAGGCACCATTCACACACGCACACACACACACACACACACACACACACACATACACACACACACACACACACACACACATATTTAAGTTTTACTGCAGATGATGTTCATGTCCATTAGAAAAGCACAGCAGAGCGGAAAGATGGCTCAGATTAATGTCTTCAAAAGCAGAAAATACTGTACAACTATAGAGACCCAACCCAGGATTATCTGAAAATGTCAGCCTTGGCAGTACAGTATCTGCTGTAGAGATGGATTTGAGAGAAAGTAATAAGCTTTTTTTTTTTAGCTTTCTCATTCCATCGTAAATTAAAATCTATTTTAGTGTACTCCACTCGAGGAAGAACAAGGGCATCAGCAAGTTATTTACAGCTTCAAAATCTGTTAGACACACATCTCTCACATCGGTTCAGTGCTTGAAATCTGACCTCTAGTCATTAGGCTGATGAGAAAGTGAGAAACTTGGTCTCATATGATCATTCTGTCACGGTCACATGTTTAGAATTTGGAATTCAATAAATCCTAAAGTAAAGACAAAGACATGAAAAACATCTGATACAAAACTAAAAAACAAACCTTTCTCGATCAAGTCAAACCATATCCAAAAAAACCTCTAAGACTTTACATAAAATTTTAAGCTATTCCTGTTTTCATTTTCAAATGTTTAGTATAGTTCCTTTCCTATTTTATATCATTAATTGAATCATTTTGGTTTCAAACATTTGGCAAGGCGAAAGAAGTACTTAAAAAATCTCACCTCAGATTCTGATTATCAAATATATATTCACAATTATACATTAAAAACACAATTAATTAGACTATACTAGAATTACTGCCTTGCAAATGAATAGCTCCACCAGCCAGTCAAGTTAAAGTTTGCATCCATGTCTGTCCAGATTTATATAATGAGGATATCATGTGACCTTGATCTTTTACCACTTAAGTCTAACCAGTTCATCCTTGGGTCTAAGTGGAAGTCTAAGCAGATGTAATGAAATATCCCTTCCAGAGATGTCATGCTATCAAAAATGGGATGGATGTCCGTAGGGATGCAGGGACAAACCACCAAAAAACATAACGCATGAGTGTGCCTGCAATGAGGCATGTAAATGAGTAGCAGATTAACAAATAATGAGGCATCTGCAGAACAAGGTTTAAACCATGGAAAGAGAGAGACCTTTGAGGGGATCACAGTTGTACTCAAAGTAAAATACTGCAACAAATTAGTTTTTCCACCATGAGCAGATTCACTGTTTTCAGGGATCCTGTTAAAATAGACTGATTATATGCAAAACTTTACTGTGTGAAATAGTGTGATTGCTTCAAGTTCTCATTTTATTTAAGAAAACTTTACATGGTTTCTTTTTTTCCTCCACAGTCACACACGTGGACCTTTACGCCATCAGCTCTAACATACATGCAGGAACTCTACTTAGTTGAATCACTCACCTGCCCTGTTGATCTCAATGATCTCCTCCTGTGCCAGTGGGCAGTCTCCTGTACCCATCATGCTGCCAGATCCTACCATGCCTGGACCTAGCACATTGCCCATCAGCCTGTGTGGTGAGGCTGTTGCCATGGCCAAGGCATCTGGCTTGCAGTAGTTAGGGCTGCCTGGCTGTGGTGCTCGGGGGATGTGCTTGTTTCTCTTCTTAGGGAGCTTCTGTTTGGCCATGGCCAGGGAGTAGTACATGCCAAAGTTGTTGACAATGACGGGCACAGGCATGGCAATGGTCAGCACACCGGCCAAAGCGCAGAGGGCTCCCACCAACATTCCTGGCGATGTCTCAGGGTACATATCCCCGTAGCCCAGCGTGGTCATGGTCACCACAGCCCACCAGAAGCCGATGGGGATGTTTTTAAAGACAGTATGAGCTGCAGCTGTCGGATCGTCTGGGTGGGCAGCAATACGTTCTGCGTAGTAGATCATGGTAGCGAAGATGAGGACGCCCAGCGCCAGGAAGATGATGAGCAGCAGGAACTCGTTGGTGCTCGCTCGCAGAGTGTGGCCCAGGACCCGTAAACCGACAAAGTGGCGTGTCAGCTTAAATATACGTAGGATACGAACAAAGCGCACCACACGAAGGAAGCTCAGCACATCTTTGGCTGTTTTAGAGGAGAGGCCACTCAGTGCCACCTCCAGGTAAAAGGGCACAATGGCCACAAAGTCAATGATGTTAAGGGTGCTGCGAAAGAACTCTGCCTTATCAGGGCAGAAGATGACACGCAGCATCACCTCAATGGTAAACCAAATGACACAAACACCCTCCACGTATGTCAGCCAGCCATCTGTGACTATCTCATACACTGTCTGCAAGGTGAAAAGAAAAAAAAAGGATTAGTTGTTTTTTTTAAAAAAATCAAGCCTTTTCTTGTTCAAATATTCATTCATTACAAAGTATATGCCCAAAAGGCATAATACCTTGTTCCACACATTTTCTCCCATCATCTGATTGTTATGCATTTGTGCTTTATAGCCTGACTTTTTTATTAAAAGGTGGCATTTCTTGAGCAATTCCTCTTTAACTATAGGGTAATACACTTTTACATTATATATATTTTCACAACTCTATTTAAGATTTAGGGTAAAAAATATATTCAGATAGAAGAAACAAAAAAGTCACGTTTATGCATCTCTTCTGGCTATGAAACTGCTCAAAGGATTATGTAGTTAGAGTACTGCTTACCATGACAGTCTTGAAAATAGAATTTGATTTAAATCACTCTTTTTATTGATTAAACAATAAATATGACAAGCCCTCACCAAGACAAAAATAGAACAAACAAAAAAAATCAGAATTGCATATTTTGCTAGAAAATGCTTACAAAAAAATGCCCGTTTGCCCCTGAGCTTTATTTGAGTGTATTATTTAATTTCAGTTTGTTAGAGGTATATATCTAAAAAAATATGTGTAATATACAGTATATTTGTGTCAAAGTGTCTTCTGTATCTTCTTCAAATCAGGCCTGTGCTGCAATTGTTTTTAAATTAGTTTAAAAAAAATCTATTAAATGCAGTATTGGATTGCTAGAGTATCCCTTTAACCATTGCCATACCTAATACTTAATTCACAATTCACTTCACTGTACCTCCTCATGTGTTTGGTTGCCAATGGTGACAATTTCTGTTCTGTTGTAGATTGTGTTGAAGGCTTCGTGAGTCTCCAGGCAGAAAGTGGAGATGGAGAGGAGGATGAAGAAGAGTGATCCAAATGCCACATACTACAGAGAAAAGAGAGAGAAACAGAGGCAGGGTAAGAGAACTGTCAGAATTTCCAAATCAGGCATACATCATCTCCTTTTACTCTAAGCAGCACTACAGAAAATTCTCACACCAGTAAACCAACATTTTTTTCAAGCCAGTTTAAGTGTATGTCATTAGTGTTTTGGTGGTTATGTGATTGCCAGTGGAGGAGGAGGGGTTTGGGCCACTGCAGTATGTGATAACAGTGGTTATGCCCACAAGCTTCAGATAGGGGGAGCCAGTAACACACTAAGAAGAGTAGAGGAATGCTATTAATTCAGTGTGAATGTCCGGACTGCTGCAATCCCATTGACAACAGCACAGTCAGAGAGATAGAGGGAGGAATAGGGTAGGGAGGGAGGATGATGGATGGAGAGTGTAAAAGCAATTAGGTACAGAGGAAATCAGTGTGTGTGCATTTTTGTAAGAGAGAAAAGGAGATAAAACACAGTGTATTTAAAGACAAAATAAGAGGACAGAAACAATGGAAGAGGGACCAAGTGTGTGCACATCCAGGCAAAAATAGTAAGGTAAAAAAGAAAATAAAAATTACTGCAAGGAACAAATGGAAAAGGTCTGCACACTGTTTCAAAAAAACAGTACAATGCTCTTGTATTTTTCAAAACATACCTCTTTTCCTTTGCTTGGCCTTTTATCACATACAAAGTCCATTTTAGGTAGCTGAGAGAGAGCCTTTGGAAAGCTCTGGTCAAAGGCCTGTGCTTCAAAGCGGGATTTGTAATAAGTGTGGTATCTTAAGGTTTAACACTGGGTTTTTTAGTGTTACAAAGGTAGAATATTTCTCACCAGGGAACACTGCCATGATGAATTATACTGAACACTGCTTCAGAGCAGGTTATGTTTAAGATAAAAGATCAGCTCACATTACAGTTTCTTTCCATTGCAAACACTGCAACAACTTTTTCAAAACTCTTCACACAGTCTGCATTACCAACATGCATCTCAGCCAAACAATTCATCTCACCTCCAAAACTCACTCTCACCAACAAAATATCATATATGACTCAAAATAAGCTCATTCATCCACAACACTGGCAACAAATCTCACTCAGGGAGCAAACACTAGCGCACTGAACCACAAACAACAGAGAGCACACCGTAAAAGACGACATTTTGTCCTTAAAGTTTGAAAGATATTTTCAGACAAATCAGTATTTATTATATTACAGAATAAGATCATTGCACTTTATTAAGTGTACTAACTTATTGTGAATTATACTGTATTGTATATTGTAACAAGAATGATTCAGCAATGCAGCAACTTGCTTCATTTACACTTATGTTTTCTGTATCTTTTTACAATGATTTACATTACATACAGACGATAAAAAAAATTAGTGTTAAACAAAAAAAAAAGAATCCCAAAATTCCAGGGGTCCAATACAAAGAAAAAGAAGACAAAAATTAAAAAAAACAAGTCTAACATATTCATTCACATTATGCCAGGGGTTCTAGTCCTCCCTCTGCCTGTCACTCTCTTTTCTCCACCAAATGTCCTCTTTGATCTATATTTTCAAAAACAAACAAACAAAAACAAAACAAAAAAAGTCAGAAAACATTTTTAATCTGTTTGCTAAAAAGGCCAAAAACAGGCCACCAGGGTAGGTTTTCAGCTGCAAAATTCATTCAGCTATGTTTGAAATTGTTATTATTTCACTCAACTGTCAATACTTAAATATTATTTTCAACGTGGCTGCCCCAGAAATGCACTTTTCCCCCCAACATAGTGTTTTGATTGTGTTTTTAACTGTTTTGAACAAAGTGTTCCAGTATAGGATGTTCTCTGTTCTCTCTTTTACTTCTTTCAGTTAATACTCAAAAAAGCGATCTCAGTGACACAGTCAGTCTACTCTCTTACATTTAAATTGTGATCTTTAAAGACATACAAAATTTCTTGGATCTAAAAGAAGCATCCTTGCAAGTTGTTGCTCCTTTAAAATTCCGAAACTGGTTGATTCAGCCCCAACAACTCAGTTGTAAATTTATATAAGCAGTCTGGTAAATAATGTACACAGTTTTTTGTCATAAACAGTAGTTAAAAAATAAATTTAAAGGGGACTTAGAGCTATGTTGTCTTACTTGGTATCCTAAGGCAGACCCTTTAAGTGAAAGGGTCCAAGCAAAAAAAAAGCCCAGATATCTTTAGTTTTAAAGGTCTGAGGGAGGAATGGCCAGAGTGGCCGATCAGAGGATCTTAGGTTCATAGGAGATTGAGCGGTCAGCTATATATTCTGGAGTTAACCCTCTTCCAGTCTTAAAAATGATCATCAGAAGTGAAGAGACAAGAGTCATTTTTATTATAACTTTTGGAAATAGTCGCAAATGCATTTTAAAGTGTCAACTTATGGGTTAAGGAACAACTGGTGCACGGAAAAAAGGGTTCAGGGACAATCTACTGGTTTGCAAATAAAGTTTGTTTTTAATCCTCTGAAAAATGACCTGTTAATCAGTGGTTCATCAACAGCTTGGTGTGAAGTTGATGTGTGACTTTGTAGTACATTGTACATACATTGTAATACTTTTTATTTCCACTTTGATTGCATGATTAAAGATGGTCATCAGATCCCTCTAATTCTGTGAATCTAAAGGCTGACTGGAACCTCCTCCATTTTCACTTTGCTCTATAATGTAACTGTCTTTATGATCTTATGTTAGTTGGCCAAGGCTGAAAAGTAGTTTTGCATTTGTTGCTATTAAGAAAACCACTGTGCCCAGAATAATTGTACGTATTAATTTGAAAAGTATAGGGTCATCATCAGGGCCTGTGTCCACATATCGTTATTTTGGGGCTTATGCAGTAAGGGGAAAAAATGTTGCATGTGGGTTTTGTTTTAATCCTTTTACAAAGGGCTTATTATACATCCAACTTTCACCTTACAACACATAGGGTGAATAAAGCACAACACTCACCAGCATCATTCAGTGTCTGGCCAAACTTTTCCCATTAACAATTTTTATCTGTCTCTTTGAAGATAGTTTCTGTCTGCATTTCATTTGAGCCTAGGACAGAAAAGAGACAACCCAAACAAGTCGTCTCTCTTTTGCCTTGGTCAACAGGAGGGTGAGTGCACCCCTGTCTAACACACTTTTGGTTTCACAAAAAGGAGCATAACAACTCCAGTGCCAATATAAGAGGCTCAGATCTTTTTAACTAGAAGCACTCAGAGTGGCCGGGGGACAGCAGGGGAGGCTTAGACATGGGACCACTCCATCTTGGGGAGTCCTAGTTGAGGGAACAGGAAGAGGGACCACACTTCTTGAGAGGATGAAGTGGCCAGTCAGGTAAAAGAGAGAGGGAGATACCCGATGATTTCATCTCACAGTAATCCAAGAGGGCTCAGGACATCCATTGTCTCACAGCTTAAACCAGACTGTACTGAAACCAGAGTTTAATGCAGTTAACCAAGAGCTGAGCAGAGTTACTTACTGTTATAGGGGTTCATCAAGCATTCAGTGGCACTTTGCTCTTATTTAATACCAGACAGAGCATCAGCAGTAGTCATCCTGGCTGGTTGTGTCACCAAGTTGCTAAAGCCTCTCAGCCAGGCTATGAAATGTCCAGTCATGTTGTTAAACAATTTGACCAAGTGGGAGCGGGTACAGTGAGAGCAGACCATATAAATTGGCCATTTTGTAATGCAAAGTAAAGCACAGCTGTAACTATAATGATAGCTCTGAACACCAGAAAATTTTGTTTACTGGCTTCATTTGCACGAGCTACTTTGTGCTAACACCGGGTAAATTATTTGCATAAGTGAACTACATTGAAAGATGTGATTATACACGAGTTCTTGACAGGCGGGACGAATGATTAGGTTACTTGTGAAGCAAGCAATGAAGCAGTAAACACAAATGTTAAGTGTTGTAATTTGATGGCACCCTTAGTCCCTGTATTATGGTAGACCGATACGTTATATTGCTATATTAAGATTTATGGTACGTATAGCACATGACATCTTCACGTTCCTGGTGAGCGCTAGTTGTTCTGTGTGAGCCAGGATAAGACAACTCAACTGTCCAAAAGAGTCCGCACTTTATGAAATTTGATTGCCTCCAGAGGCACATACAGTTGGGTGAATTTTGTCTAAATGATGGCTTATTCCAGGTTGACTGGGGCCCAGCTTGATGACCATTTAGTTTCGGTTGGTGCCAGGATGACACCAACTACAGGTGCTCCATCTTAGTTACAGAGTGCCTGTCCATCTGTCTCTGCTGAGTTGCAGTTTCACAATTTCTCAGTCAAAATTAACAAGTAGCCTATTCATTGTAGAACTTAAGAAAGACACTTGATGGCTGAACTGATCTGATTACTACAGCATATGAACCCTCATTTGTTAATGGTATTGTTGCAATAAATGGACACTATGGCGCAGCCCTTCATGCGATGTGGCCTGAAAAGTTCAATATTTTCAATTTTAAGCGATGAGGCAATGGATGCGACAGACGCCTCATTGCACACTGTGTGTTATCGCGTCTTTTCATTGACATTGTATGTAATCTTGCGGTGTTCATCTCGTTCATCGCTTTTGGTCTGAACACACCTTTACAGTGCACTGCTGCAACCCAGTTGCTGCAACAGGTTTAAATGTAGTCAACGCATGTCAAAATCATCTTGTTCACATATGGCTTGTTTACATCTCACAAAGCTGTTGTCAGTAATGGTTGTAATGTGAAGCTTTTTGCTGTGTCTGTATGTGTCTGCTTACATTTTAGTGCTTAAATAGTGCTTTTTACTTATGTGTTTAAGTGCATCCTTGCATATTTACTCATATGTGTATATGCCTAAATAAACAGCTACATGTGCATGTACATGGGTGTGAGTGTGTGTGTGTGTTTGTGTGTCTGTAAGTGTGTGTCTGTATCAGGTCAATGATGAAGACAGACAGATGAAGTCTTCCCTTAATCTTTGGGGAGCAAATCAAGTCCCACAGCTTATTATCATGGTCTAATTTAACGCAGCTATCTAGAGCTGCCCTGGATACACACACTCATCCACACGCACACACACACACACACACACACACACACACACACACACACACACACACACACACACACATTTTAGAGAATTTTTGGGTGAAAGTTATTATTAGTGGATTCAAATGGACGCACATCATAAACATCCCCTCATTTAATATTACAACTTGGCTTGGCAAGCTCCTTCTTTTAAGTGCACTCTGTCTTAAATGATATTTTTGTAGGATTTTTGACTGCCACACCACTGTCATAAATACAAATCTCAGGTTTCTGTAACTATATTGTAAGTTGTATGTGCTTACTCCAATCATACTTCAAGACTTACCTGAGAAAACGTATATCTTGAATTGGCAGTCACTGTTTCCACAAGTGCTGTTCACAACTCAAAACAGCAGCATGCTAAGCTAACGTCCTGTTTTTCCCAGAATTGTTCTCTTTTCACCAGCTGTCCCGGGAAAATAAAAATCTGTCCCAGGACACAATTTGTCCCGTTTTTTGGGGAAAATGCAAAAACGTCATTTGATTTCCTTCGTTCTGTAGTCGAGAAAGGTTCCCCTGTGCTTCTGCGGCCATTTAAAATTGTCTCTGTTTTCTTCCCATCTATGCGTCTGTCACATGCCTTTGTGCTCAAAGAGACTCTAGAGAGGCAAACTTGACAGAAGTCCGCACTGAGGTCTTCTTTTCACCATTTGTAATGGGAGGAGAGACGACTGACGAGGAAGGAGATGAAGCAAATAAATGCGTAAGATTTTGATCCTTGAACAAATAAATGCATCAACATGACTTTGTTTCTGTGTCCTATGTCCAAATTTTATGTTCATGTGGTCAGTCTGAACTGGTAATAGTGGCTGAGCCCTCCACCCCAAACATTTGGTCAAGTGTCCCTTTTTTTCACAAATCCAAGGTGGCAACCCTACCTGAACCAGAGACAATGTGCTGCCAAGTCTTGGATATAAAGTTCACTAGCTGAAACTCTGTAGAGATGGCTTGACTTGGCTTATGTTAAAAAACAAGTAAGTCCAAAACTTTGCTAAAACAGTCAAACAAGACAATGGTCAGCAAGCTAGCTAATATTATCTGGTCAACAGGAAGAAGTCCACTGCAGTGTCTGTCAGACAGCCTTTTATTTTGTAAAGCTTTCCCCAACAACTAAAGGTAAGGTCCAAATTTTCCCTTATCTGTTGCTCAATTACTCCCACTTTTCTCGTCCGCAGTCTCCTCTTTCAGTGTCCTCTACCCAGTGTTGGGGGTAACACGTTACAAAGTAACGAGATTACATAATGATATTACTTTTTGGGGGTAACAAAGTAAAGCAGGGCGTTACATTAAAAATATCAGTAACTACACTACTTTACTAGACCAGAGGAACGCGATTTCCTGCGTTACCCAAG
>JAUZTA010000011.1:20930140-20940156 GCA_034780835.1 Ctenochaetus striatus | reverse complement strand
GCTGGAAGGCATCAAACTCTCCTCAAACATTTTTATCATGCAACCCTATGCTGTACAAGGACAAATAAACCACGCTGATACTGTAACACTCTGATTCATGTTTCAGTGGTAAAAAAGTTGAAAATTTTCAAAAAGGCAGTTTTTAGATGTCCTTCTATGTGGACATGGTATTTCTGTTTAAACTCAAATTTGCCCATGTAGCAATAGCATGCACAGTTTAATAAATAATACATTTTATATAAAGGTGCCTTTCTGTCACTCAAGGGCAGTAAACACACAGTAAAAACAGTAAAAACAGAGCACAATAATTTAGCATTTAGCATGTGCATTTCTGTTTTGGGATACCTGAATTGATGAAATTGGTGAATTTATGACGTCTCAAGTGAAAATACATTAGGCTTTGTACGTTGCAATGCACTGCTCATTGATCCTTTGGCACTGGAATAGAGCTTCATACATAATTATATCCTCAGGCATTGACTGGGCTCCAGAATCCAACTGCATTGTGACATGTGCCTCTGATCGCAATGCCTACGTGTGGAATCTAAAGGATGGTGTGTGGAAGCCCACCCTGGTCCTGGTGCGCATTAACCGTGCAGCTACCTGTGTGAAGTGGTCACCACTGGAGAACAAGTTTGCTCTGGGCAGCGGAGCTCGTCTCATCTCTGTCTGCTACTTCGAGAAGGAGAATGACTGGTGAGCAACACATAATCAAATCAGAACAATACGTAATCAAATCAGTTTAGTTCATTGGGCTTTAATTGATATTAGTAATGAAAGCCAAGATCATTTGTCTCAATAACATCTGAGCCTAAGGATGGTGATGTCTGTCACTTTGTCAACAGACTAGACTAGAAGTCAAACCATTGTCTGGAAATAGTTTGGTCCTGACCTCAGTTGATACACAGATGATATTCTCTTCCATAATTATAATCAAGTAAGCACATTCAAATAAAGGCTTTTACCATTCTACCTCCCTTTCAGGTGGCTGAGTAAGCACATCAAAAAGTCTGTTCGCTCCACAGTCCTGAGTCTAGACTGGCATCCTAACAACATCCTCCTGGCAGCTGGGTCTGCAGACTTTCATTGCAGGTGAGACAACCACCAAAACTGTGTTTGAAGGAGGGAAAGCAGACAGTGGACTCTCTCCTACGCACAATTAGCAAGAGAACCATTGATTTCTAATCAAGCAGAGCTCTGCTTGATTAGAAATGAGCAAAAATCCAGTGCACTTTTTGATTTCTAGAAGCGTGGTTTATGTGCAGGTGAACCAGATTTAGAGTATGACAGTGTGGCTTTTCACTCTTTGCTTAAGGGAGATATTTTGATATTACTAGTTCATTTCATAAAGTTATTCACAGCTGCTAGAGTTGTGTGTGTGTGTGTGTGACTTAAAGCCTTAGATATCTTTTTATTCTGTGTCAAAGTTATCAAAACACATCAGTTAGCCACAATATTTCACTGACTGATGTGTTCCTTCGTTACCATGAACATACACACAGTAGTTATATTTGATGTATGCTACATACAGTGTCCTACCTCACTTATGTGCAGCACTGGTTTGAATATGTCTTCTGTAGAATTAGGGGGCCTTGGCCTGAGAGCCACAGATAGAGTACAGAAAGAGGCAGACGGTTGCTTCCGTCTTTTAAAGGTTAGGTTAGTTGTTGACAAAAAAAACATGAAAGAATATTACTATCCATAAATATGTAGGTTAGCTTAACATTGCTTGTGTGGGGATCAATAAAGTATTTCTGATTCTGATTCTGATAATCAAAACATGGGCCTAATACAGATTTCTGTATTACTCAGCACTTGTGATATTTTTATGAATAGAAATTAATTTAATATTTTGGACTACCTTTTAGAAGATTTATTTATGCTAGGATGCAATCATTTAATTTTTTTTTACCCCTATTGGAGGAAATGCTGCAAACACAACATTAATGAATTATCACCTTATAAAGTTGTAATTGCAAAACTTCTTTGCTAACTGTTGTTTACGTACATATCTAGCATAGGCTGAGCAGCATTGCTACATTTTGCATTTATTGCAGTGTCTGCATTCATTTTAAGTTGTCACACTTATAACTGCAACAGATCTCCATGCTGTCATTGTCAGGGTTTTCTCAGCCTACATCAAAGACATTGAGGAGAAGCCCGGGCCCACTGCCTGGGGGGCCAAAATGCCCTTTGGGGAGGTGCTGCTTGAGCATAAAGACTGTGGAGGCTGGGTGCACAGCGTCTCCTTCTCTCCCACTGGAGACCAGCTGGCCTGGGTGGCCCACAACAGCAGCATCACTGTGGCAGACGCCACCCAGGGCAAGGAGTAAGTACTGCTGCCAAGCAACTCATTCAAACAGTCTGATCAGTGTTAAAAATCAGCCAAAATGGAGATGAAGTGTCTACTTAAATTAAAGAAAATGTTTTGGGTTTTTTTTACAAACAGATAAATGAATAGATATCTATCAGTTGGTTTCATCAGGCTCTTCAGGAAGCCAGCAGCACCTCATAAAAAAATCCTTAACCTTTTGGAATTTTTTATCACCCAGGCCTTTGTTTTTTCTGCATTTTCTTTACCTGGCTAATACAATTGTCCCCAGTGAGTCCCTGCTTTTAATTCAGGGTTGCTGTTGACATTATAATACCACATTTCTAAACTGTGTTCATTCAGGGTAACCCAGCTGACCCTCGACCGTCTACCACTGCTGAGTGTGCTCTATGTCAGCCCCACTGAGATTGTTGCTGCGGTAATACAATAATCAATACTTTTATGTTAATAGGGAATAAAATGGTTATGCATGTGCATTTGCAGTATAATTCACTTTTTTCACTTATAACTCTATCTCTTTTCCACCAGGGTCATGACTGTTGCCCATATCAGTTCACCTACAAGGGTCCAGGTGCTCTGGAGTTTGTGAAGAAGCTGGACATCCCTAAGCAGACCTCAAAGAGCAGCATGTCGGCCATGCAACACTTTCGCAACCTTGACAAGAGGGCCACTGAGGAAGACAGCAATGAGCTGGACACTCTTCACCAGAACAGCATAACGTAAGGGCCACTGCTCTACTGAGAAGGTTACAATGCTGTCTTTAGAAAGATATTTCAAACGTGTTGACAGATTTCAGATAAAAAGCCATTCCAAAGCTTTTTCAGGCTCTGTTAATCTGTCTGTGTTGGTGAAATGTATGCTTTAAGCTGAATAACAAGTGAATCTTTATGAGTAAAATGTAAATGTGGATGTAACAGCACCATCATGTGGTCACTTTGTGGTCACATCTGGTTTAAAAAGTAAAAATCCAGATTTTTTCTTTTCAAAGTATTTTTACCACTCTAAAAAAAAAACTAAAGACTTGTTTTTGATTCACCCAACGGATTCTCTATTAAACCTTAATCCCAAAAGTCACATGCCAAGCAACATCAAGCAAAGCATCAAACAGCAATGGCATGACACTTATTATGACAACCCATTTTGAATGAAGGGTGACTAAAATATTCTCACACAGGAAGTGGGAATCCTTTGTGTAAACCCACACACAAACCAAACATTTCATAAATAGTTTTTCTTTATTAAAATGCATAAATGTACTATGTCCAAAAATGTCCAATGGAAGTGTATGGATTTTTGTTGGTATGCATTTTAGCTTTGTGTACCATCATCATGATCCTTCTATATCACAGCTATGTACCTATCTTCTCTTTTAAAAGAACATCTATCAGTACATATTTGCACAAACATAAGATGTTGCATAATTTAGCTGCAATATTTGAATTCTTTCACACTGTGGTAACATGTAGCAATCTGTTTGTACAAATACAACAACTGTTCCATGCCATTAATTTTTATTTCATAGTTGAGAGTCCATAATCAACAGTTGTGCACTGCAGCATCTATGTTTAATGATGGTTTGTGTGTAACAGTGATATGAAACCCCACAGTTTAACATGTGTGCATGTGTTGTGTTGTTTCCTTTAGGCAGCTGTGTGTTGTTTCTGGGGAGAGAGCCAAAGTGGAGAAGTACAGCAGTGTGGGTCTGGATGGAGCCATGGTGATCTGGGATTTTAAGGTACATGTGTCAAACTCTGTTTTTATCATATAAACAGAGACTAGTGCATAACATTTGATAACATTTTAATGGAAACATCTTTAAGATCAAATCTTTTGCTGTCTAAAATAAAAACTTATTTGCCATAATGAAGGCGGATGTTTTCAAATGTTAACATAACATATACTTACTCAGCACTTTTGGTGGTGATTAGCCATTAGGAAAAAAAATTAAATTTGACAAAATATCTTGACTTAATAATATGACAACTGATCAAATTCCACTCACTCATAAAGACAATGAGTTATGCTTTAAAGTTCAGCAGCTGAACGTGGCATGGACTGACATGAGTTGACTGCAGAGAGTCCAAAGAAAAACAGGCTCCCCAAATTTTTTTAGCACAGTTTCACTGTTATGGTTCAATAATGATCAGAAGTCAGTTCAGCTTTCCTAGACTGGAAAACAAACTCAAAAAGGTACTTGAGGGAAAAATTATTACAACAGTGTTCTATCTGTCATGCTTTACAGTGACATGAAGAAATCTGCTAGATGGGACTTTAAATAATTAAAACGTTTTGAGGTCAAACTATACAAAATTAAAAAAAATACACTGAGTGTCTGAATTATACTGTTTTAATTTTTAATCTAACAGTCATTATTGGAGGATATAACACACAATTTCAAATTTCCAAACAGTCGTGTATGTTGAGGTAATTAAGTGTAATTAGTATGGAGAGTGATTAAGGTAATATCATAAGTACCGTTTCCAGTGTCAGGAATAATACTTTTGTAGGTAATGATGGAAACTGAATTTTAACACAGAGCACATTCAATGACATAATGAGCACTAGCAGTGTACCTTCAGGTTATTCGCTGGTGTTTAACATAGTTATGATCAGTGCTGCACACAAATTTATTCTGAAAGAAAAAATACTATTACCACACTGTGGACTTCTTGGATTAAAAAACTTCTGTAAAAGTATGTAATTAATTAAAATGTTTTTAAAGTATGAAAAGCAAAAGTAATCACTGTGCAGTAAAATGGTCCATTTCAGTGTTTAACTAGTATATCAAATGTCTTTGGGTCAGTATTACTGCTGCATTAATATGTATGTTGCATTTTACAGATGAAGATGTTTAAAGTTGAGCTCACTTTAACTCCTATAAATGTTCAACAGCAAAGCATAGACCTATGGCTGTTGTAAGGAAACAACTTATTTCTAACAAGTCAACTCGTAATTCACTCAGAAAAGAGCCCTGTTTTAATTTAAGGACATTTTCCAACCAATCCAAGAGGTTTTATGAAATGTTCAACTAATTTAAAGAAGTGGGAAATTTTCTCAATCTATAAATGAACACTACCTTTTTCAATTTATCACAATAATTCTCCACCAAATTTGAGGATTCATGGTTTCCTAAGAACATGAAAGGGGATGCAAACTTGTAATTAGTAAAGTAAGTGGTTACTGCTGTCAGAGAGCACAACATTTTGCATCTGAGCTGGGGTGAAGTAAAGAAGCATAAAATATAAACATGAGTAGAGCATGAGTACCTCACATTTGTACATACTTTATACATACAGTGCTTGAGTAAATGTAGTTAGTTACATTTCATCACCGGTTATCATTATGTCGTTTCTGTCATCATATATTAGTACAGGTGGCAACTAATTTACCTGATCCACAAATATCCAAAATATCTACAGCGACCCTTAGGGATTTGAGTGCATAGTCATGTAATAGCAGAAACAGCTGTTCAGTCAAACTTTACTTCCACAAAATTCAGTACAAACAAACAGTACTGAATGTCTGCACCCAGTATCAGCTGGGTTTCTGCAATGCAAACATATTGTTGCATTATCTGCTGCTGTCTGCCTTGTAGGATCAATTCTTACATGTTTGTACTCTTATTGCACAGCATTGAGACACCAGAGGCTGGCAATCAGAGGGCCTCACCCTGAGAGGTCGGAGACTGAACTGACAACACATCCTTGAATCGACCCCTCCTCTGTGCAATGTAACCGCCAGTAAACCTACATGCATTAATGTGGAACTACTGATTTGCTTTTGAGTAACTGAAAACTATGTCAGCACATGTGCTTTGGGATGTTTGTCAATCAACCTTTTTGATAAATAAAGAGAGTTTTTACAAGGTGTGTTTGCATTTTTATGTGACCAGTTTCATGATTAATTTACAGGACAATGCAGAGCTTGATAAGCTGAGATACATGGATCTACTGCATAAAACCCTAATGAAAATTGCCTAACAAATATCTAGCTGTAACCCAGAGAGGTAAGCCTGTGTGTAAACCATTACAAGCCTGTTCATCCTCAGGGTTTAATGGTCATATGAGGGTTGTCAAAATCCATCATGAGCCCTGGAGTGCCTGTCTGTAGAGTTTGAGCGTCATGAAGTCTTAAGGATAAAACTTCTGTTCAGTCCTCTGGCTACTGCCCTCATCTGGATTCATGTTAGCATAACGGTGGAGAAAGCCAAACACTTGTCATGTGTTATGTGATGTTATTTGTGAGTTGGTTACAAGACAGCAAGGCTCGGGACCCCCTGACTTCTTCAACATAGCATAATGATTCATATGCCAGATTTGATTAAACAGGTAATTGAATGTGAAATATTTGAGTCCCTTCATTGTCCTGACGGAGGAATATGTTTAAAACTTCATTAAATGAGACTTGATAAGACTTATGCGCACAGGAATAACACAATGACAGATGCTTTGGGGTTCAGAGCGATCAAAGCTGGCATCACCCACAGTTGGCATCTGCTTTGGTGCAACCACAAACTAACCACATACCAAGTGGTGGCATTTATCCAAACAAAAGTTATGACACTTGAACAAATTTTGAAAACTACAACATATAATCATGTTTTAAGACATTTTTTTTGCACAAAGCCTAACTACCAAAACGGGAAACTAGTTTTTAAGAGGAGTTCGCCATGAAGCCTATTGTTATCTGCACAGTTCTGGGTATTTAACTACTTCACATGAATGAAGGAACACAAACAAAACGCACCCCGCCCTAACAGCCAATTAAAATGACATTACTGCATGCCCGACCAATCAAAACAGAACCCATCGTCAACATCGTTTCGCTGCGAACCAATCAAAAGAGGCGGACATGCAACGTAGCGCTGTCAGCTGTTCTTGTTTTGCTTCTTTTTCCCCTTCTTTTCCTCACGGCTCAGGGCAACCGACCTCTAAAATAACCGCACTGAAACGGAATTTGAATTAATTTCTCGCGGAGAAAACCGCCCGCTTCACCTTTAAGCGCGCACTTACACATCACCTAGTCCACATTTCTCCCAAATTGGAGCCGTCTTCCGCCGACATCGAGCGAAGAGGTGCAGCCGATCCCAGGCCTCCAATCCAGGGCGGAGGGAGGGAAGGAGGTCGCTGGGAATCGGG
The DNA here is from genome assembly GCA_034780835.1 of Ctenochaetus striatus. NCBI lineage: Eukaryota > Metazoa > Chordata > Actinopteri > Acanthuriformes > Acanthuridae > Ctenochaetus > Ctenochaetus striatus. The sequence continues at coordinate 20,932,686 of JAUZTA010000011.1, read as the reverse complement.
ATGGAGACCGGAGAGGGTGCTGAAGTGCCTGGCGGACCGGACGGACCCGGGCTCCGGTTTGGCTGCGCCTCCTTCAACCAGGACTCCACGTAAGCAAGCAGGCAGATAACAAGCGGACAAGTCAAAGACAGACTCGTCTCGCGTTATCTCTCCTGAAATTAGACAGATGCAGATGGCTTTACCTTCGAAACATGCATTGAGTGACCGTAAACAGAGCAGAGTGTGAAAAATATTCAGTTGTTGCCAAATTAAAGAGACAAACTGAAGAGACAGCAGTGTAGTAGATAGACCCAGCCTTACGTCCATCCTGTTAAAGGGCCACTCCACTAATTTTACATGTCAAAATCTTAATTCATGGGGAGTGTCATTCAGCTGGTACGGACAGCTCAGGCGAAGGTTTCCAGTTTGAGAAAATAGCCCAAGCTATGATGTCACTGCAGTGTCACCAGGGTTACTTTGGCTCGGGATTGGAGGAGAAACTGCTTTAATCCTGAGTGGTGGGGGGGTCTAACAAAAGAAAACATGGAATGTCATCAGAGGAAACGTCGGGTCTGGTGTTTCCGGGTGTGCTCTCTACCAGATAGTCAAAGTGAGGATATCTTTGCTGCTGATGCTGCTGTGCAGATTTTGGCCAAGCAGACTGTACTGACGGGCTCTGGGAGTTTTGTGGCTCAGTTCGTTTTAACCTTGACCCAAACTACGGTCTATCACAATTCCCCTTGTGTTTACAGACTCAGGTACTGGTGGGCTTTGTCTTCCAGATGCTCTGAGTCCAGGGCCTAACACACACTGTATAGAATAAAACATTGCAAGCAGCAACTGCCAAGTAGTGGGCTTCTTTAAAAAGTGACATCCAGAATGGTACTGTATCTTTAATATGCTCCACTCATTGCCCAATGAGCAGGATGTCCCACACAGACCTGCCTCTGACACCTTTAATTACTAAGTAAACCAAGATAAGAGCAGTATGTTGTGAAAGAAAGGGTTGCATGTATTCAGATGTATCTGTCTGGGTATGTGCTAACCTCCCCAGATAGCAGAGGACTGCAAACTCATTATTTTGATGCTTTATGTTTAGCATATAATTACTTGTTGCTTCAGTAAAATGACTCATTTTCTATCCCAAAGTTGCAATCAACTCTTTTTTTAACTTTTCATAAAAATGGGAGGAGCGCTGCACATTTCACACAGTCGCTTAGTTCAGCAGGGGCAGTGAATGTATACTGTAGTGTCTCTGGAGTAATGCAGATTTCCTCCCACGCATAGACAGGATGAGACAGGACAGGAATGTACAGATCTTATGGTGGGAATGTATGGTGTAAAAATGAACTGCTGTGTCAAACAGGTGAACCAGTCTGTCTGGACTGCAGCGTTAGTTAAGTCCACACGTACTTTGTAAGGCTGAACTTGAGCAGGTACAAGTTGGAAAGTGACAAAATGTTGTTTATCTAGTTTAACAAGCTCTCAAATAAACAGTTATTATGGGCCTGAGGCGACGAAACGCAGAGAGGTTTAACAAATGTCTCACTTTGAAGATTTGTTTCTTTTGTCATGCTCACGTGTTCAGCATCAGTTGAAAATCCTTTAACATACAATCCATCCAAAGGTTTTCAAATTGTAGATCAGTAGGTAAAGTGTCTGGTGATGTTTCTTACATTTTTTGCTCAATGATGTTTTAATATATTTTTCTTGTTCCACTTTCTGGACAAACGTACAGAAGGAAACTATAATGTTATGTTATTTTATGCCATGTCACATCACATCACACATCGCAACTATATGTTTCCTTTCATTTAATCACATCACATCATACCCTGCTTTCATGTGAGATCATGCCACATTGTGCCACACCATGTCAGATGATGTTGGGCCACATCATACCACCTGACATTTTGACACATCACAACACGATGTCACACCGTGTCATGACTAACAACGCCATGCATGTATGGAATCAATCAGAAGAAGTTAATGGCCAGTGTTAGAACCAGCCTCTACTGGCTGCCTTGGTTTTCATATATATGTGAGAAATTAAAAACTTTTACCAGATTTACCTTTAGATAGGAGTAGTGAAAGAGTCATTAAAAGTAAAAAAGAAAGTAGTCATACTAAATCAAATTCTATGTTTTAGATGATGAATTTAGCTGTCCTGCTTGCCTTTGTCTTCTCTTGAGTAATGGGGGAAATCCCAGCATGCCTTAACAAAAAAGAACTGTTAAACAAAGTGAGATGTGGTTCCAATTGATGAGAAGCAAGGGTATCAAATATTCTTTATTTTTTCCTCTTGCAGCAAAAGCATAATGCTGCCTTTCAACATGGCCAGGTAAACCGACAGAAATGTCCTTCTGGGCCCCTATGAACCCCACTCCTCTGAAATTAGAATTACACAATATTAAATTCAAGTGCAGTATCACTGTAACCCTAAAAACTAGATTCTGACATTGTTAGGGTTTTTAAAAACAGAGCCTAAAAACCAAATAGTACAGCAGGACTGTATAAAGCATTTATCTTTATACTTAAGTTTTATTTGTGTCATTTGAATGTGG
>JAUZTA010000011.1:20889966-20902936 GCA_034780835.1 Ctenochaetus striatus | reverse complement strand
ATGCTATTTTTGGAAACTACAAGAGTTGTGTGAATCTGAACTATTTTTTTAAATGATGGGTTCAGGATTGACTGAATATATTATAGCTTTTATGGTATGTGCACACCACTGACACAGCGGTCGTGCGGACAAACACCTGCAGCCAACCAACAAATTATACAGGATAATAGGAACCCCTCACTGTCGTCACTGCCCCACTACAGGGATTTCAGAGTTGATTTTTGTTTCCAAAAGATAACACAGGTTGCAAAACAAGTTAGATTAAAAAAAATGGTTCAACTAAACCTTGCCACGGCTTAATGTGGCCTCGTGTTTACCATCATCTATATAAGTGTTGTTATTTGCATAGGGACAATTACATATACTGCACACAGAATACATGATCCCTTTGAGGGTTCGAGCACCGTCTTGGTCCAGAGGATTGGTCTTGCACTCCTAGATACTCAAACTAAGCACGGCTTTAATTCCAAATTAAGTCTGGTATGTAAATTGAGATCCTATCATGATGTGGTAGAAGAACTGAGAAAATAAAGTGGCTATTTAACATCACCAGAAGTCATTATCAAGATTGTGCATGTAGATAAAGACCACATGTTTATATCAGACAGAAAAAAAGGTCCTAAGGACTTTTTATCCGGATGGTCAAATATGGTCCTGGTTGAAGATGGCCAGAGTTCTGCTTTTAAAGCTTAACAAGTTTCCCCTGCTACTACAGAGAAAAGACACCATGAAGTCTGCCATTCGACTTATGTGGAAGGGCAAAGGCATGAGAGTTCTTGTTGGCTTCAAATCACAAAGAAGTGGTTCACAATGTGCCCTGAGAAACAGCAAAATACAACGTGTCACTCTAAACCCTGCACCAGCTAGCCTCATAGCATGGTGTTTGACTCTACAAGTGGTGTATGTGTTTGTGTCTGTGCTCTCTTAACCCCCCCCCACCCTTAAATTAACTGTAACAGAGTCCATCAGCAGTCACAAATCCACAAAGTGTAAACCCCTATAAAATATAAGTTAGAGAAAAATGCATAGGTACATACAGTATATTCATATATTAGAAAAAGAAACTAAATGACTAGAAAACTAGAGTTAGCGGGCTTCGGAACAGGAATTCCTATCTGTATGTGTGTGCGCGCATGTGTGTATGTTTGTGTGTGCGTATGTGTGTGTAGGTGAGAGTGCATGTTAGCCCTGTACTTTCCTGTTCCGCTGCCCCAAGAGGAAATCCTAGCCCCAGCCCAGTGATGTCATCACCAAGCGCCAGTGGAGAGCAAATGCGGAACCAGAGACAAAACAAAAGCAGTTCTAAAAAGGAAGGCAACACCTGGTAACAGTCGCGGACGTCGCTGGCACCTGCAGGCAGCTTTGACAGCTACTCACTGACAACAATTTAAAACAAGCCCCTCCCCCTCTCCCTCCCTAGCAACAGTGGTCAGAGCAGCATAGAAAAAAGACAGTGTGTAGATGTGAATTAGAGAAACACATAGGGAGGAAATACCACAAAAGATGTTGGGAAGGCCCACTGCACAGTGTGGACATGGGGCAGACAGTAGGGGTTAGAGGTCATTTACAGTGGTTTCAAGGGTTGGAGGATGATTGGAGCTCTAAGCCAAGGGCCGTCGACATAAGCCTGTGTGAACAAGCTCAGTAAGACAGAGAGCAAGCGTTAGGGAATGGCGGTAGTAGTGGTGGCTTTAATACACAGTCAAAGTTTTAAGGCGAGGAGCATGTCAAAGTTGAAAGGAGGATGCATGGGTGGAGGGACACTACCCGATCCCCTTACAGTCTTATGGTGGTGGCTGTAGTGGGGGGGGTGAGGAAAAAGGCACGTTGACTCCCACTTTCCGTCTGTGTCCGCCCACCCATCCCCCCTCCTCCTCCTCCTCCTCCTGGTCAGTCCCCTCACTGCAGCATCAGCTGCTTGAGGTTATCATGCAAGATGGTGTCCTTGACGTCGCGGAACACGAGCCGGATGTTCTCAGTGTTGATGGCTGTGGTGAAGTGGTGGTACAGCGGCTTCTGCTGCTGCTCGCGGCGCTTTTTGCGAAAACATTCCACCAGGAAGCGCTGGACGTCTGCCAGGCTTGTGGGGTCCCCCAAGAACTCTGGGAAGTAGTCCTTTATGGATACCTGCTTCACCTTTTCCTCCAGCAGGTCTGTCTTGTTCAGGAACAGGATAATGGAGACGTTGCTGAACACCCGATTGTTGACAATGGTTTCAAAGATGTTGAGGGACTCGCTCAGCCTGTTGGTCTGCCGGTCTTCCATCAGCACCTGGAGGTTTGAGAGTTAAGATATGTGTGCTGGGGTCAAAGGTGATTGTGACATCGCGTGTCTGGTATGAGCAGTAGGTTTATGCATTTAACTGCAGAGCAGGAATAATACCATGCCCACCCCTAACCTCCACAGATTCTCCAGACTGTAGCCATAATGCCCCAGATTGTGGCTATAATGCCCCTTCTACCACACAGCCAGTTTTGCATGCACTATTTTAAATGAGCTGTTCAGTTCTTTGAAGAAAATTTCATTACATTCACAGCTAACCAGGAGCTGGTTATTAACATTATGTGGTAAGCAAAAGCAGCTAAACATTGTACAGTGATAATATTAATTACTGTTTCTGAGTTTGCTAGCATCTATCTGCATAGTGTTAGCTAAATACAAGCTTACACAGTTTCTAACTTGCTGTGAGATATGACTAGCAAATTGAAAGAGAATGTGATAAAATGACCAATTATTAACATTGAGTCTTTTTTGCTAGATGTTAGGAACAATCTGATTATAGCAGTGAAAGCATAACACAGCACTCAGAAAATGTAGCCTTTTCTCCACCTAATGCTAGACAGTAAATTGCTTTGAATTGTTATGGAGTCAGTGTTAAATTCAGTGTGTACCTGATCCACTAACTAAAACATATTAGTGAAAGATCTTAATTTTTTCAAAAACTTCCATTGACTCCCCCCTCTTCCAAAACCCAAAGTTTGCTAATTTTTGGAGAAACTTTGCTTGAATATATTCTATTGACAATAAATGAAAAAAAAAATCATGAATTGCCATCACATTTACTTTTACAAACTATCAATTACAAAAACAGCAAACCATTAATTTAGAATTTATCTAAAATTCAGATGTTACAATGACTGTGCAGCTTTCAGCAAACTCACCTGGTCGTATTCGGAGGAGGAAACAAGAAAGAGGATGGAAGTGACTGAGTCAAAGCATTCAAACCAGCGCCGCCTCTCTGAGCGCTGACCTCCAACGTCCACCATTTTGAAGGGCACGTTTTTGATTTCAAAGTCGTACTCATGTATGCCCTTAGTGGGCTTTCTGGCCAGGAGGATGTCCTGCTGACTGGGGAGGTAGTCCTGCAAGTAAGTAAGACTTATTGTTAAATATGACTTTTATCATTTTTTTAAGATTTCATGCAAGATCTACGTAAAAACTTGAATATTCAATACGTGTTTAGCCAGTGTTTGTACATTCTAAGTTAAAAATCAAAATTTTGGCAAATTATAAAGAAAAAGAAGGCATGACCCCTCCAAGGATACATAAATAAAAGTTCACCCCCCTTCCTGGAAAAGATATGCAGATCTTAGTGTTTCTGACAAAGTGCATACATGTCCCACACCGCTGCTTTGGGGACATCCCTGTCAAACACTCTGCATTCCTGGAATACCATAGTGGATAAACAAATGTAGGACTAGCGTGTGTTTGTGTATGAGCGTGTGAGTGTGAGTGTGTGTGCCCGAGTGTGAGAGACAGTATGAAAGTGAGCTTGCCTTATCCAGTCAACCTGAGACAAATAAAACAGGCATCTTTGAGGATTAGGTACAAAACATGATGTAAAAACAATTCCAATCATGTTAGACTGTGTGTGTGTGTTTGTGTGTGTGTGTATGTGTGTGAGGCAGTGTGTTCTGGCTACACCAGATCTAAATTCACAGCATTCCTGACATGATGACTCATTGCTGATGAGGACCATGCTGGTGTGTGCACCCCACTCACAAACACACTCACAAATAACGGACATCTTCCCAAGATCCCTCTTTTTATTTTTTTCAAGCACCCTCCCCAAGTCCTACTGGTGTTCTTGTGTGTTCAAACACAGCATGAAAACAGACAGTGCAAAAGCATGTAATACAGCCTCATTGGAGATAAATCCATGGACGCCTCCAGCAAATCAGGATCAAACATTCATCCAGATCATTGTATAATTGTAATATAATCTATTTTTATTATTATTATTATTATTATTATTATTATTGTTGTTGTTGTTGTTGAATTTTAAAACAATAATGATATAAAATATAATGCCATCATAGTTTATCTATGCTGATGATTTGGTGGTTTGTCCCATGGGTTTTGTAAGTTTGTTTGGGCTTTAAGGAGGGGCAAAAGTTAAGTAAAGTATGTGCTGGACTTATATGGCAGGGCAAAAAAAGAGCATCACTCTGAAACCACTGCAAAACAATACACATTTTGTTGTAATAATAATTAGAAGACAAGATCTTTTGCAATTCCAGGAGGAAGTTTTTTGCTGCTGCATGACCAGACTAATAAACCTCTTTAGCATGTGGAACTGGAAAAATAAGAGTTTGGCCATTTTTTTTTTAAAATTGTAGGTCTCATTTCAGCTCTTAGCACAGGTTTAGAAAAGGCCCTTTGTTTTTTGCTGTAGTTGTCCTTTATTACTCACTCTTCTTATTTTTCTCTTCTGCCAAAGCCAAAAAACCAAAGGTGACAATGCCAGTGTTACTGGCATCTACTGATTTGACATATTCTTGTTTAGAATCAGTTATATTACCAGTGAGAGTGAGAGGTGGTGTGACTATGAAAATGGTTAGTTAGAGCTTCATTATCATAACAACTTTTTGTATAACTGCATTTCTGGTTCTTAAGTTCCTTTTTTAATGACAGACGCATGGTGCATGGTGTTCTATAGAGAACATAAATGCAGGCTGTTAGTTGGCGGTAGTCTTTGCAGTGCAATCTTTTGGCCAAGACACAGGAAACCTTGCACAAGGTTAGGGGAAAGTTCAAACCCACCAGACTGGATCTGGTGATGCTCCCTTTTAATGGAGGCAAATTAACTAAACAGGCACTTGTGTCTGTAGGTGCTACAGTGCCAGAATTGGAACAAGTTCCCATATGGTTCACACACACACACACACACACACACAAGTGTGCATTAATAAAAAAACGTAAAAAAAAGGATTATTTAAAAATTGCAAGCACACAATCATCATTCTAGTTATAACTTCTTAAATGGAAATAAGTTTTATGTAATTGAATCATACTAGACATTTTGTAGTTGGAAGGAATTTCAGGTCCTACATCTCATGCCAAATACACTCTTAGTTTTAACCAATTTTCAGGCACTATTAAGTCATTATTCTTTCTAAAACTGACCAACAGCTGCTACTTCTGTTTAGAAAAATTTCCCTGGTTTCTTACAAAAGGTATTGATTGAGCAAAAGGAACCTGTGTGGGGGATGATACAGAGTGAGCTGGGAAACTTTGCTTAGTGATTAATATAGCAACTGTAGACTGGAACAAACCAGTGTGGAGATCCAACTGACGACAGGAAGACAACCGTTTCACTTCCCTTTTCAACAAACTAGCTAAATGCTATCACACCCATCTGCCATCCTGCCTGTTGGGGATCTGTGACTTGTGAAGTCTCTGCACTGTGGGTGGGACTTACCGACTGTCCGAGCTTTTCCAAATTATCCAGGAAATACTTGACTGACTCCCCCTGAGGGAAAAAGAGCAAGAAAAAGAGACTTAGACCATTCTTTAAAATTCTCAGTTTAACTTTATTAATGGTCATATTTCTATGGCAGTAACTTACTTCTTACCTTATAAGGCACTTGTGTTTTTGTGAGATCAGATGATGAAATTATCTCACAAAAACATAAAAGTAGCCCAATTAAACCTCAAAAGATTTATTTGATTTGTATGTTTTAAAAAAAAATGTTACATCATGATTCAGGGACAAACTGACATACTTGGCAACTTAACATGTTCAGGAGTTACATTACTGAAAGTGAAAGTAACATGGTTGCTGGCCCCACATTGGAGGAGTTCTTCCAAACATAAACAGTTTTGGTTGTGTGGAGGTGGCTGAATAAAATCAATTTTTGCAGAAAAAGAGAGACACATTTAGTGCATCAGACAACAAAAAACAACACAGAGTGTCAGCTTGTAACCAGACCTATCATGTGGCATTTTAAGGCTTTTAGTTAGAGTGACAATAACTGACTAGGAGCACAGTGTATGTTTGCTGTGCTGTAATTGACAGAGCAGCATGTTTGAACATCAGGGAGGAAAAACCCCTTCTGAGTTTTTACCATTTCAGAAAAGTTGGGAAACCAGTCCATTCAGTCACAATCAGGTAGTAATTTGAGAGGGGACGCACCCTGGACAGGAAAAGACAAGCAGACAGTGCAAGCACCGGCTAGGAATTTTTTTTTGAGTTGTTACAGTTTTTTTATTAGTTGATGCAAATAAAATTAAACTATTCTGACAATTAACTAATTGTTAAAGTTGTTGGTTTGAAGTTACATAATATCAAGCTGCTTGTGTCTTTATTTTATTGTCACCAGTTGCTTATATTTGCATAAAATTAGACTACAATTACATGATATAATATTAATGTCAAACTGCCGACCTCTACCACATGACAGCGTGTTTGGTTGTTAATGTGTCATGTAGCAGCTTTGTTCTGTAAACTTTACCAAACCAGTGCCACACACAACACAGCTGTTTCTATATTTGGAACCAATTTCTCCAGGAGTCAACAGCAATGTTACTTTTACTTTCAGCTGTGCTGGGCTGACACATGTTAGGACACTAACATACGGCAAATAAGCGATATCCTGATGTTTTTATCATGTTACTTTATTTATATGTGTACAGGTAACCCTTTTTTAAATCAGCAACTCTAGTTTAAATGTAACAAATGTGTTTTTATGGGTTGGGAAAGAAACCACAGTAGTTTGGTGGCATTAAATGTTACAGTCTTCAGTTTAGTTCTTGAAAATCAGTAGCTGAATTGTCATTTGAAGGAAAGCTCATAAACAACATCCTCACAGAATGATAATATCTGTAGTAACATAAGGTAACATCATTGGAAAGACTAACTAAATCTCAGGCAGCTGCCCTAAGCAGATGCTTGGAAAGCTTATTCCCTGCAGGACAGTTACAGATCACTTTCCTGTGAGCAAGATGCTGTCAAACCACAATCTAAACTTGTGGAGGGCAGTGAGGGAGAGATGGAGGAAGGAAGGGCGTGGGGAAACGGAGGGACAGAGAGCACAGAGAGAAGCAGCCCTTCATTAGCCTGTCTGTGTTCATCTGTGTGTGCCGAGCAGCTGCAGCTCTGCTTCATCAACTGTGAGGAAGAGCCTTTATCTGTTACTGTCAATGCTCTTCTGTAAACTCAGAGCCCCCTCAACCTACTCACAAGTTATCACTGGACGTCCCATAATCACATGACAGAAGAGGCTTCATGGATGTCAGACTATTCTACAAATACAGGGTTTGAAGGGCAACTTTAAAAAAGGATCAGATGACACCAGAATCAAATTTTCTGTAGAAGTCATCCACTTTAAACGGTGCTGATTATGAACAACTCTACACAACTACATCTCTGCCCTCAACCCTTTAAACATGTTTATAGCATCAAAGATCTGACAAGAATTTTGTTAAGTAAAATTGGTCTGAATTGAAAGCAAACCAGCTGCTTGCAGTGTATGCTGGGTAACTCTTACTCACCAGCTGGAACTCTCGCCGGCGGTCATAAGCGTTCTGGATGCCTTCATCGGCCCACAGAGCCTTTATTGATGGCAGGTAGTGCAGGAAAACTTTATGTTCCACCATGCCGTGACCGTGGGCCATCGCTGACCGGGTGTCAAACGCCATCATGGTGTCTCCATGCTGCTGGTTGGACGGTTTACCCCATGGGATGTGTAGCTTCTCTCGAGCATCCACCAACACTCGAATACCTAAAGCAGAAAAGAAAAATGTCAGACTCGTATTCTCTTAATGAGTTTTCATTTCTTAACAAAATCCAACACAGCTCAAGAACTCGCACTGTGACAAAATTTTTTTTGTGACCCATGAAATTAGTTAACAATGTCATGTGAAGAATTATAAATTACATACTTAAAAATCATGTTTCTTGTGTTGAAAACCATTCACAACTCCAGATACAAGACCAATACCAATTCTCAAGCATACCTTTTTCAATACCTTATTCTCTCTATAACAATGTAAGGGTATTTGTGATAGAAAATATTCACCATAGGAGGAATCTGTGTAAAGACAGCTAAAGAAACAGTGTTTACTTGTTGCACTTTACTCAACCTGGATAACTGATCTAAAAATGAAGAAACTGGGTTTCAGTTTGAAGCTTTGCTTGTGAAGATGATATTCAAATTCTAAATAAGCGTTCAAACACATGGCTATTGTGTGTATCAATGGTCTATGCAGAGTGTTGTGAAATGGACAGATGTGTGGACCCAAGAACTATAGTTCATGTGTACAATAAACATTTCAGTTTGTGAGAAAAAAAATCATGGCAGAAAATTGTGATTTCAATTCAAAGTTAAAAAATCGAGATTCTTTTTTTTTCCTGAATCGTGCAGGCCTAATACCCAGCAGTCACAGCATCCGGGGTGGCTGAGTGAGGCAACGGTTTTTTGACCGTGTGGCTGTATCTACAGACCATTACTGGTTTAATCTTGTTGTTTTTTTTTTGCTACCTAAGTTATCTGTAAAACCAAGTTTCTCTGATAAATGGTCACAGAGACTGAGTGCAACAGTTCTTTTCAAACTTGGGTCCAACACAGCCATCAGACGAAAATAGAAGAACCAATGGTCAACTGGAATTGCTGCTACAGAAGAAAAAGAGGAAGCAGGGCTGATGAAAGCTCACTTGTTAAATTCGGCTGCTGGAGGAAGTTTCTGTGTTTTGTGGCTAAATGTTGCTGAGTTTCTGTGACCCCCTTTTTTCATTTTGCAACAGCGCAATCAGAAGTGATTGAAGAGTGCATGTGTGTTTGTCTCACCTTCAGGGACAAACCTGCCTCCTCCAGCGGAGATGAAAACATCGAACTGGAAGGTTGCAGCAGGATGAGACTCGGGCTGCAGCTTGGCCATCCAACCTGACAGGAGACACATCAAACTTTTATAAGCTCCGCCCCCCAGCAGATGTCATAATAACTTAACTGCATCACATATTGTTGCTTCACAAACGTTGTGGTTCATACTGAGAAAAAAATAATGGGAAGAGTGATTGCTGGTTGAGAGATTTGCATACCATTGTCACCTGAGGGCTCAATCAAGCCCTTAAACTCCACCCTGGTGTGAACCTCCACCCCGAGCAGGAGACTCACTTTTAACAGGATCAACTGCAGCTGACGGATGCCTGAAAACACACATGTACAGTTCATGGAAATACAGCAAATGCATGCAAACGCACTATTAAAAAAAAGCAGAGGCCACAAGCAATAATGGGTGCCTACATTACCCACAATGCAACTTAACCCTGCACAGTTCAATCACAGATTCGAGTGTGTTATGTCAGTGGTGGGTAGTTTTTAGCAGAGATGAGGAGTGGGCTGCAGAGGTCAGATAAGTTCACTCACTTTCACATCACAAGATCTTTTTCCATTTTCTAACTTACAGGCAACTTATCGGACTTCACACAGGTTCCTCTGGAGCCTCAGAGGTTTTATAAAACTTGTTTTTGTTATGCATCAGTTCCCCCAAAAGACTTGAAATTCCCCTTTAAAGTGAATAACAATTAAGTGGTTGAAACTTGGATTCAAAAAGTAAAGGAAATCACACAAGCACAAAGCTCCAAAGGCTCCAAAGGTACTTTTTCAAATAAAAGTCCTGCAAAGGGGCTTTGAATGCACTAAAAAGTTATTCAATGAATTTCATTTTCACTCTGAAAACTGTTAACATTCCCCGTCTTCCCTTCCATGAGACATCAACATGCACAAGAAGATAAAACCACAACAGATTACTCATCTGATCTCTTCAGATTTAATGGGAGTGTTTCATAACAGCACCAGACCTGGTTTCACAGTAAAGGTGCATTAAGTTCGGTCACTCACTGATGTGATCCAGAGACCCCGAGCAGAATTTGCCGTAGAACTTCTTGGCTCCGAGCCCGCGGAGGTCGTAAATGGTGTAGGGCCACAGGTGGAGAACGTTGTTCCTGGAGAAACCCTCCCTCTTCTCCAACACCACCACCTGAGCCCCCAGCAGGGTGAGCTCAATGGCCGTTCTCAGCCCGCATGGCCCCGCCCCCAAAACAAGACACTGAGAGAGAGGAGGGGGGGGGGAATCAGACAGCTAGTAAGGATGATGTGACGCTAATCAAAGTATGAATAAAACAGCTGAAACTCTAATTAAAACTAATTCCTGCTCTTTAAAAGCTCAAACCAAAAGATTGTGTGTGTGGCAGCAAAATAAATGACGTAGTAACTTCGTTCAGCCACCAGTCTTCAAGGTTGATCTCAATTTGATGAGCAGTTTAATTAAAAAAACTGCATGATAAAGATGGATGATCCAATTCTAAATTAATTAATACAAACATACAGTGAAAAATAACTGTTACACGGATGTTAAATGACATTTTTGACCTATATCTATATTAAATCTTAATAATTAAACCTGGAGATGGTATCTTGATGTTAATGAAATTCAAACTGGTTGTCAGTACCTTGTTTGTGGTGCAGGCTTTTCCTTGCTGGTAGTCCGGGTGAGACGCCCTCTTGTCCAGCTTCGTCCAAAGCGCCTTGGCCTTCCAGTAGTTCAGTCTCTCCTTCAACTTGCTGTAAAAAGTCCTGAAATCCTTTGGATTTAACTCCAGTTGCCTGCAGAGCTCAGCAAAGTGGTGCTTCACGTCCTTACAAGTCTGGGCTTGGACAAAGCGATCAAACGTAGCGTGTGAAGGGTTGACGGGGTCGTGGCTCGCCATGGTGGTGGTGGAGGATGATGATGGTTGAGCCGGTCCTTCGTTCACTGGGTCTGTTTGTCAGCTGTGACAGAGGAGGTTACAGCATAGTTTTAGTACTTCCTACCTGGAAACAATAGTGCTGAGAGGGGAGGCTTACTGGAAGTGATCAAAGGGTTACAAAGTCCACGCTGATTGCATCTATAGTGGTGGTCTGATCATTAAGTCTTCTACCTTCTGTGCCGGAGGAAGTCTTCTCCCTCATGTTCACATAATTATAGTCCAGACGTTAAAACGTAGAAGACTTTTCAGTCACCTGGTCGGCTGAGTCACTACTAACTTCCTCATTGTGGTCTCTGTATCTTTTCTTTACCACTGCTCTTAACAGAGGCGACCGCCCACAGCTGATGTGTCATGCTCACACACATCGCCTCAGGACGTGTGCCTGTTATTAGTTTCAGTACGTAAGACTACAGAGTAGAGTTTGATGGAAACATGTGACTAGAGCACACAACCTTTTCCATATGTTTAGACTGGAATGACTGCTGTGTTTCACCTCAGGCAAACAAGAATGATTTTCCCTAAAAACAAGCATGTCGATAAGCAGTTCAGTGCAATGAAACACCGTGTTATTTTATACAGAACCAGACACAAGCAGGGCTGCCAATGATGATTATTTTCATAAATCAATTTGCAGATTTTCTTCATTTTCTGACTCACAGTTTGGTCTGTAAACACAGAATAATTTATTCACATATCTTGTTTTGTCAGACTTACATTTGAGAGCCAAAAAATATTTAATTTATTGTGATGGACGACAAGGAAAAGCAGCAAATTCTCACATTTAAAGACCTGAAACCAACAACAAATTCATTACTGGAGTCATCGCAGACTAATTTATCGCCTGTTCACACAAAGCGAAACAGTTTTATTTTGTTCTACACAACAGTTTGCAAGAAATTACTAAGTAGGAACCATTTACACACCTTATGGTTGGAAGTAGGATTTACAGCAGCATGCTATGACATAAAAACTAAGTTTATATAAAAATTTCATGTCGGTCAGGACATGAAATTTTGTATAATTTTATACTAAATCAATGTAAAAACCTCCTGTTTTCATCCTTTTGTCAGTTATTGTTACTTATTACAATCATATTAAGACTCTTTATTGTGAAACTTGGTATTTTCTGAGCAGTTACTCAGACCATGAATGCATCATACAGTCTCAACTGGAAGGGCAGAATTTTGTAATACAACCTTAAGAGCTGTGCAGTCTCAATACAGCCTGCGGTGATGTAACTTGTACAACAGCTTTTCAAAACAATGTCATGTAATTCTATTATTAGTTCCTCATTATTAGAAGCATTTGATCACAATAAGAGCTCAGAACTCTCAATCTATCCGTCAACATTTACTTAAGGTGGGTTATTTTTCAAAGACTGGCGCACCACATGCTAATCCTTTGAGTAAATGTCACACTCATACAGTGAGAACACTGTTCCAACAGTCCACGAATGCAACGTTCTAACACTTTTGCAGCACCAACAGCAGGTTGGGCTGACATTTCCTGTAACTAACACACACATGCATCACTTCCTGGTGAGAACAAAAACTGTGCAACAACCTCATTCTGCTGCTAAATCTGCAGCCCCTCCACATCAAACACAGAGTCTATAATTACAGTTACAGACCACTACAAGGTGAGTGTGAGCATGACTCTGCTTGACTGGAGATCAACATCCCTTTCTCACATGTTTCACCACAAACGTATGTCGATGTTTACTAAAAATACATGACTTTATGGTGACAGTTTTTTGAGGAAAATGCAAATCTTCACTGTTTTAAAGCTCAGTGCACTGCTGCCTTTTACACCGTTGCGTGTGATTCCTGTCATTCAGGCAATAAATCTGGTAATAAATCCAAATCTAAAGTATTCTGGAGGTGTTTTACGACCCTGCATGAAAACCTGCAGAGGTGTCGACAAAGCACAGCTCAGGTGAAC
>JAUZTA010000011.1:20860552-20874906 GCA_034780835.1 Ctenochaetus striatus | reverse complement strand
AATGTATTTTAATGCATAGGTGTGTTTTTCCAGAGACAACAACAAAGCACTTGGGACAAACTGTTTGATATGCCATCCGCCATCCAAACGATCCGATATGAGCAGCAATGTAGAATTCTACACTGCAGCTTAGATTTCTTTTTGTTACTTGAGGTTTGTTGCCAAAGTTTTATCCTACGTGGTTCCTGCACTGGACAAAATCATTTTATAAAATGTTCTCTTCCACAGACTTCTTGTGACACAGCCTGTCTGTAAAAAGTGTCCAAACATAAGTGTGTGTGCTTGTGCTTGTGTGTGTGCCTCAGGGGAGAACTTGGCTTTCTGGGAGGCAGCTGAAGAAATGAAGTTGGGCACTGCATCTTCCATGTCAACAAAAGCAGAGACCATCTTCAAGTAAGACAAACAAACACAACTGTCAATTGACTGTGTGTATTTGTATGTATTGTTATTTCTGTGTGTATTTGTTTTCAGCAAGTCTTCTAAAGCTTAGCTAGCAGTCCTGGAATAACTTGATCAATACTTGCATTTCCTCAAGACCTCTAAGGTCCAAAGGCTGCCTTTTCATGCCTGTGTGTGGCACCCAAATGACCCTTTAGCTACTTTGAACAAAACAACATTAGTTTCCTGCCTAATTCCTGTTCCTTCTCAAAACCTGTCACTATAACTACAGAATAATAAAAAACTGATGTGGTGTGGCTCGTGAAATTCAAAGTTAAACTTAATGAAAGAACTACAGCAATCCACTGTCCAGCAAATGAAAACTACTTTCAGTTCTACAAAAACAAAACACGGTAAAACCACTAAAAACCTGGTTCAAGCGCTTCAAAGTAATTTTGCCAGAACAATAAAGAGTAAGTCAACTTGTCCTGCAAGTTTTACTTCTGCTGAATGCCAGTCCTCCTGCCTTGCCGCAGTAATGTAGAAGCAAACCCCAGGATAGTGTAACAACACTGTTGGGTGTGGCTGTGGTTGTAACAAAGCAAACTTCTTTGCCACATCCATCAGTGATTCAGCCGGCTGTAAAGTTACCCTTTCAAACTAAATATTCATGAATAAGAAAGCAATAATCAAAGACACAGTAAGAAAAACTTGGCCTCCCTGAAGTTTGAGTGTTAAAGTACAAACTTCACAGTAAGTGACACCTAGTCTGCACTGTGTATGTAAGTTAGATTCAAATGTTGCTTAACTATGATTGGTGCATAGTAGTAGTTCATATCACCTTTTTTTTGGTTACAGCTTCTCCTATTTAAGCCTAGTGAGTACGGCAGAAACAAAATACAATGTAAAATGCTGACTATATGTTTGGCAGAACAGAGGGAGATCACAAGGCTGTATTCCTCACAGTAAGAAACAGATACAGACAACAGGGTGTCAGCCATCAAGTATAGTATTTGTCTGGCCTGTCTGTCTGTTTAGGACCTTCCTGGCCCCTGGTGCCCCCCGCTGGATCAACATTGATGGCAGGACTATGGGTCTGACAGTGAAAGGTCTGGAGCATCCTCACCGCTATGTGCTAGAAGCAGCTCAGACACACGTCTTCCTGCTGATGAAAAAGGTGGGAAACTCCCATTCATCTTATCATGTGGCTTATAATGCAGATCGCAAAACCCTAAGGGGTGTTAGTTCAAACCAGCAAGTGAGTCGTGGTTAACATGAGGATCTGTTGACTGAATTTGTGACACAAATGTGCATTTTCAGACTGAGATCAGAATTTTTTGTGGTAAAGCTAAGGTCACTTTCATTGGTACAGGACACTTTCTTCCGTTACCTCAAGTCACCTGTGTACAAAGACATCCAGAAGAAGGCACTGAACCCTGAGGCCCATAACTTCAGGTTGGTGACTAAACTGATCTTATCCCTACTTCTACTGTCTGAAAACTAGAAATCAATGCACACGCTGACCACACAGATTCGCTATGCTCCTTCTGGCATCCCACTATATGTGTAAAATATGCGATTGTGCTGATTTTTTCTCCCCAAAAACATGACAGCTGTCCTCCACAGTTTGAAAAGGTCTTATGCAAACACTGCGTAGTTTGCAGGCATTGGTTGCTTTTTTTTTAAGATGAAAACACATTAAGGAGATTACAGCAGCTATACTACCTACCAGTAAAATTAGATAGAAGCTTGATTAGAAAAATGATGTCCAAGGGGCTTCATCCCCTTCAGCCCCTTGGATAAGAGGCAAACGTCTTCACAGACATATTACTGAGTCCAGCTGCCTTTGATTTATTTGCCCAGAATAACTATGACCTGGATGAATGAGAACATTCACAGATAAGTTGGAGCTACAGAGCTGCAGGGAAAAAACCTCTTAAGCTTTTTGTGGTACCCCCAAATAAAATTACATGTATTTCAACTGAATTTTATCCTGGAAAGCTACTGAATGAGTTTGTGCAGATTATCCAGGATGGTATGTGAAGTGATTCTTGAAAGAAAGGTTTAATTCATCATTTCTTAATTCTGTGAGCTCCACAAATGAAATTCTTTTCATCCATACTGTACTAGTGTGAAGGCAAACACTTCAGAGACACATTTTAATCTACAACTTTGAAAATAAGTGAATTACACGGTTAGATGTGAGAAGCATGTTTATTATTTTTGGTGCAACAGACTCTTTACCCCTGCACAGTAAACATATGGATCCAAATCTGAAAGACTGAAAGGCCAACCGAAAGGCTTTTCTAATGGCACTGTTCCTCTCTTGAGAAAGAGGTTTGACAATCACCTGGTGTTCAGTACATTTCTGTTTTCACCCTAGTGACGCCCAACTGGAGCAAAACGCTCGGAGCCGAGGCCCAGGCATCCATCCCATCATCCTCTGGCAGCAGGAGGAGGAGGAAAAGGCCAAGGCCGCCGCTGCTGCTGCTCCTGTTGATGTCAAGGCCATGATGAGCAAAATAGACAGGAAGAAGTAGAGGAATACAATGAAAGTGTGTGTGCAGAGTTCCCCATAAACCAACATGGGGACCAGCCCTCAGTTAGTGTCTGCACACAGTATCTAAGGAATGGATTTGCTCTTTTCATCTTGATTATTGTTCTGTTTTAGTAAATTAGCAAATGTGATGAATCCAGCTTTCACCACAAAGAGGGATTACTGAATGGGCCCAGTAAGCACAGTTCCAGGGGCCCCAGGAATCGGCCCAGCCCCTACATTTAAAGTGACTGTTACCATTTCTTCTTTAAAGTCACTTTAACACAATTACAGGCAATGAAAAGGGACACTAAACATCTAGTGGCCCAGATTTCCACTGTGTCACAGACTGTCTATGGCTCTCTGGATGACTGATGCAGATGGAAGACTTTTCCAGTGTTAGGTTGTAAACATCAGAGGTTACTTTGTAATAATATCCCATAGAGCCTGTATGCTTCCAAAGACTGGCTTTAAGTACTTTGTATTTCAATACAAATACAATCAGTGTCAAAGTTAATAAAAACAAATAAAATGTTTCTCATGTTAAATAGTTACATACGTGAAACTTAAAAAAAAAAAAACTCTATTAATATTATTATTGTTATACCATTAGTAGCTTTTATCAAACTAAACCTGTTGTTTTCCCAGGGACTTCACTGGGGCTAATTACAATGCATTTTAGCAGAGCTTGTAATAGTTTTCTATGCATATCACTTAATGAAATTATGAAGACACACATCTCATTATTGTGTTCACTGGAATGAACAATAGTATGACCGTACATCAAGTTTAAGAGAGATGATTTTATCTGTCCAATGATATGTGTCGTGTAAATCTTGTTACTTGCACTTGAACCTTGATAAATGACATCATAATAAACCAGCTTCAGATCAAGTGTGTTTGTGTGTTAAAATTATAATATAATATTACACTGTTGGCCAAAAGTAGCTGTAACAATGGTTACAGTGAATGAGAAGGATTACTTCTCACAGTGGTCACAGAATGGCAAACACCACTGCGGCCATACAGTTACAGTAGAGGAATTTGAATTGCATTTTTCTTACACATTAAGATCTGTTGACTGTTCACTGCGAAAATAGTTGAGAGTGAAAAATGTTTTAATGTCGTGAATGGTCCTGTAGGAGCTTCTCAGTCTGATAGCATCAAAATTATTTCAGATTGCACGTGAAATTTTTCAATAGATTAGATGTGGTCTTTTACCAAACAAAAGTGGTTATAATATGAGGATACTGTTGGTTGTATTATGGATGGTGAAGAATAAATCCTTTTGAAACTTTACTAATGAGCTTATCAAGGACTAAAGACAGGTATCAGAATATCTCAGCCACTTTGAATTTTAACCATATTACTTAATTTTCACAACTTCCCAAACTTAAGGAGAACAGTAAATCACCAGACCCTTATTAGGTTAAAGGTCCAGAAGTGATTGCTATTAACAATGTGTTGGCTTGCAAATGGTGGCAACCTCATGTGTCCTTTGTTTCTGTGGATAGCTGGTTGTGTGCATCTCCAGATATAAATGATACATGTTGCAAAATGCACTTAAGGCAATGAACAATGAGGACTTTTACATCCTGGATAAGAAGTAGCCTCATATTAGCAGTACACTCTGAACAAACAAGACTGCTAGTCATGCTTGCAGCTCTGTGAGGCTTAGGCTTTTTAAGTAACGCTAATACCAGTATGTGAACATACTTACAGTAGCATTATAAACATGCCAATGTTTAACAGGGAACATGGTCACATGTTCACCATCTTAGTTTAGAATGTTAGCACGCTAACATTTGTCCACTCAGATTTGTGACAGTACTGTCACTGTCACAGTGCTGCTGTCAGTGCTTTGTGAACTGGCACATATTAATTCCATAAAAATAAATGTCTTTAGTCTTATTCAATTCATCAAATGAATAAAATCAAGAAAGACACACTTCTCAAAAGAAAAATTATATTTACTATACATATTGTTTTTACAAAGTTTCTGCAAAGGCAAATAAAAAGTCTTGAGCAATAAAGGGTTATTTGGCCATGCCAGACAGCCAACTGAGTTTGAATAAAGAAGGAGCAGCTGTTTCTTCATCCTGATCAGCGAGCTGTCTGAACAGGCTGCCCGGCCGGAAGCTGTCCACACTATCTGCATTGGAGGATGGAGGCGTCTGCTGGAGGAAGGAGAAGAAGGAGCAGGGTGAGATGCATGCTCTCTCTCATGAACTAAACATGCTCAAGTAGGTTAACTAGCGAATGCTGCTGTTGAGGTGTTTCTGCCTCTGTTTGACCGTTAGAAAGATGCACCATTGTGGCTACTCAACATAAAACTGACATAAATCTGACAGTTCTAATCTGAAAGGGAACACTGTATGTCGAAAATATTTGCAAATTTGTCATCTTAACATAAACAGAGTTTACCTTTGTGTGTACCCAGTACAGAGAGCGGCCATGTTTAGCCTAGCTTAGCACAAAAACTGGAAGCAGAGGAATTCACTGGCCATGCTCAGCCCTAAGGGATAAAATGCTCCTCATTGCTCCAAAGCAAGCCCATATTTCATGTTATCATGTGACTATTGGTCAGATGGCAAACAAGACTATCCAAAACTCAGAGTATATCTTTAAAATTGGAATCTGAAAATATGACAGATTTTGAACAAATCCCAAATTGAGCTACAGAGACGGACCTGCTTTTTAATTTCTGCTGACCACAGCACAAATACTGTGTGAGTCTCAAGATGGGATTGGTCCAGTGACACAGGTGAGAGGTGCCAGGGTCACTGTTGCTATGCTGCTGTGTGATGAAATTCTCTAGACAATAGCCGAACCCGGAGCTACAGTATGAACCCAAGCATAGTTTGGGGAATTAGTGAGAACAAAACAGAAAGCATTCAGCAGTTTCAGCCCATCTGATTCAGGAATCATACCAATAGTTAATAATGCACTGTCACACCGTAACGGCACCAAAAATAAACCAAGGCACTACTTACTATACAATCAAAACACACACATACACACACACAAACATGAGTTCACACTGATGAACTTGCCTGGGAGTCTCGCACTCAAAAATGCTGGGAAGGCAGAGGATGTAACAGACAACATTAACCAAGGATGGAAAAAAACAATGACAAAGAGAGATGAAGACATAGTGTGGTTGCCACTATACCAAACAAGGACAGTGAAACAGAGCAGCTTCAGATGCAAGAGTCCAGCTCTGTTACATACCAGCTGGTGAGCAGCATCCGAGCTCCTAGAGGCCGACTTGGGTTTCCGTACATTGGACATGCTAAGAGGAAGCAACCCGAATCTGCAATGGACAGAAAGGTCATGGTGGGAAAATATTCTAGGGTCTTGCAGAGTCTCTCTTGTCAAATTCAGTAGAATCTCACAATCACATCATATAAATCTTATAACTTACTTATAACTAAGGTACAGTTTAGGGGAAAGCCTTTCACCAGAGAAGCCCCTGTTCATTAAACTATTTTCTGTAGCTCTCTTGGGCTGTAGCTAGCAGCAGCCATTAGCTTATTAGCTAAGTTAGTCACACAGAGTGGCCATATTAGCTGTTTGGTGTGACTGAAACAGGAAGATGATGCAAAACACAAGTGTCAGTGTTCATCTTGCTGCTAGAAGCTTCTAAATGAACACAGCCGGACAAGCTGAGTTAACACAACACAAAAACTCAAAACAGGAAGTGTCAGGGCTAACTGATTAGCATGCTAACTTTTGTAGATTTTGTGCAACACAATGTTGATTATGTTTGATCACTTTGATTGTTTACACTTAAATTCTGGCCTATTTTACACATTTTCCATTTAGTATTTGTGAATCACAACTGCCATTATTGGAGCAAGTTACTATTGAAAATAGGTGTTAAAGTCAATATGTATTTAAAGGTGTGACACATATTTTAATAACATTTTGCAACATTTACCATTACACCGAAAACTAGAGATGTCCTAATTATTGCAGTGGGCAATACATGGATTCACTCAACTCCAACGCAGCTTATTTTCAGCCAGAGCCAGCAGTAGCTTTCAACTGTCAACAGTTAAAATGTCAAGCAGCGATGGCCGTGGCAGGTCTTATCAGCTGTCCTTAGTTAACAGTAATCATATTACCATTATCAAGTTTATTACGGTCAATGGTGTTTCCATGACCTAACAAAATTAAACATGTCTGTTCTCTGCAGCCAGTGTTTGTACTTAGCAGAAGATCATTTATGAGGGAGGAAGCATCACTCTGTAACAATACCGTACAAGCAGAGTTGACCTGATGTTCCTGTTTCATCCTAACTTGAAATAATCATGTCACATCAATTTCAGCCGTCACATTTTCCAGTTAGACTTTCTTTCATATAAGCTCAATCATTAAAGCTTATAGAGGAAAGATTTGTGAACCAACACCATCAGTATTTGGATCAAGTAGCTTGTGAATAATGTAGATGTTTCACATTCATTAACTACAGCTCAGATACATAATATTTTAACATTTATGGAAATGTATTTGTTTGCTCTGACTCAGTAGTAATATGGTTGTTTATGCTAATTATTCTGATGTCACTTAATGATTTATTAATGTGAAACATAGTTCCCTCTGTTCACTCAGGCTTGTGTTGATGTCTGACCTGATCTGGCTGCTGGCCAGTGGCAGGATGTTGTAGGGTTCCTGGGAGTTCACAGTGCTGCTCCGCAAGGCAAACTGCTTCTCTGAGCCTGTCAGCAGCCCCAGCAGCACCTGAAACACAAGCTCACATCAACCTCTAAACATCGTTTGAAAACATATATTCTATTTTGCATTTAGATCTGTACATAAACGCATTACTGACTCATTATAGCCACTTATCTGCAGCTCAGCATGAATGGTAGTTCTGTACAGTTAGTGCTAATGCTTCTGTGTTCATCTATGTTTTGTTGAAAGGTGTAAGAGTACCGAGCTTCTCTGGGACAGACGGTTGAGGTTGGAGTTCAGTGGGGGTGTGAACACATCCAGGTCAAATGGGTCAATGTAGCTCTCCAGCCAATCACAAACTTCATGTAGTCTGGAATACACAAAACACAATGTAAGCATCTTTCACAGACCTTTAACTACAGTGAAGATTTACATTATGAAAGAAATTCAACAACCATAACATAGAAACAAAGCTGGAAAATAATCTGCATTAAAAGTCACAGAATAAAGTACATTCCAACCCTGCTTTTGTTTCTAAACTGCTGATTTCTGTAGTTACTGTCTTACATTGTAACAATAGAATTTCAAAACTCCAAATGTTTCCTGAATACTTTTATCAGTTTTCAGTTACTGTCCTCTCACTATCTTGAACTCAACAATGATTTGGGAAATTGGGTGTACTGAGTTAAATTTTGGGAAGTGAGGTCCAGGACTTCCATTCTTTCTTCCAAAACCTGTTCCATCTCTGTGGCAATCCTCTATGACTCGTATCCAACAGTAAAAACCATTTAAGGTTGTATCTTATCACCCACTTTTTTTTGTTAATATTTTCTTATTCTAAATTTGATGGCAGCAACACGTCAAACAAGTTGGACAGGGGCAGCAAAAGACTGGGAACGTTTTTTTTCAGTGTTGTACACATTAGCTGAGCAGTGAAATGTTTTAAGAAACAGCAGACTGTGAGCTTATAAATCAGACTGAAGCATGGAAGCTCATGAGTTTTGGAAAGGTCTAACCACAGACTGGGTGAAGTTATTTTCAAGTCTGTCCAAACAGATCTGACTGGGCTTGGGCCCCCTCACATGAAGATCATTTATGTCTTTAGGTAGGTTTGACACGTGTCTTCTTTAGATCATAACTAATATTTTGGAGCTCTTACAACCTCTAGCTCAGTGTACTTTGCTTTAACAACCCTTACACACACCACAGTGGCTGCCTGTGATGAACATGTTACCTAGGGTCTTGGTGGGATCGAGAGCTCTTGCCCTCCTCCAGTCTGCTGCCTAATGTAGTGTTGAGGTAACGAAGGTCGAACAACAGCTGCAAGGCTCTGTTCTGAGTCATGGGGAATACGTCCTCCTGAAGAAAAGACAGAACAAAGCAGACGTTTAAGAAGCTAATCCTAACAAATAAAAAGAAAGTCCACTCCCTTCTTATCCTCCTTAAACTCCTTCCTCCTACTTCCTCCTGATTCACCTTGTGTTTTCTTTTTTCTGCTCTCTCTCCTCCTCTCTAGCCCTCAATCTTGTTCTCTCCAGAGGATATCTCTTAATCTGAGGACAAGCTTCATGACGTTGAGGTAAACATGATGAAAATGGCTCAGCTACAAGTGGACCTTGAGGTGTGGTTATTTTTCAACTGACTTTTCCCTGATCAAGATATGAGGGTCAGGACTGAAAGCCATTTACTGGTCATTTGACAACACAGGGTTGTGAAATGAAATATTTTTGAAGTCCTCTTCCCACTACTAAACCATGACATTAAACAAATGTATAAATTATTTATAAAGTCAAGAAAAAAAAATGTTTTTTACATTTAAAGGCACAAGACAGGAGAAGGCTCAGCTTAAGGATAAAAGCTGTCCTTTACTATGGTTGTATGGCAGCTGATACTGTTATACATCCTTCTAGATGCTAACAGGGTGAACAAGCTGTGACTGGGGTGGGTTTTCACTTTAATATCCTTTGGGCTCTGCAGACACCCTCCCCCCTCACTGACATCATTGATGCCTAGTAAATGAGCACCAAAGATGCTCTGGACATTTTCAATGACTTGCTGCAGAGCCTTTGTGTCCAGGGGCCTTAAACATCCCTTTTCTATTGCTCCTCTATAAAAGGTGACTTGAACCTGTCACACAATTTTGCTTTCTTACGTTTCCAAAAGAAATAAAGCTGTTTCTAGGCTTTTTTTTCTTTTTTGTAACCAATATCAATCTGATTTTGAATCTCAATATGGTTGTTCTCTCCTTATTGACTTTTCATAGTTTCAGAATCTGAGGGAAAAAACATAACACACAGCGCCATTAAATCATTTTGACATAAACTGGCCTTTCCGTCTTTTGTGTCTATGACAATATGAGACATTATCTCAAATACCAAAATCTGTACAAGACAAATGTTATGTTATTACTGTGGTTCAATATCTAAGATAATGTTAGAATAAGAGGTGGCAAGAACTGATCAGGTCATGGTTGGGGTACTGAAATAAATGTAAGTCTATGTAATGTGTGTTCATTACCTTGCCGCGGGCCTGCTGTGTGAGGCTGTGGTAGTGATGCAGGGCCTGAGACAGACAGGCCTGCAGCAGCTCCTGTAGGGTGGGCCGAGGCAGCGCATGACCCCCAACCCTGTTCACCTCCACACACAGCTGGAACAGCAGCGACTGCACAAACCAAGATGGCTGCAGGAGACAGAGGTTTCATGTTATATACCATGAACAGAATCAGAAATCACTGTGCTTCCTGTTTGTATCAGAGGCCAGGTAAGCGTCTCACCTGGACTGGAAGACGGATCTTGGATGTGACACTGCTCCCAGACTCTGCTTCCTCTTGGATCTCCAGATCCTCCCAGTTTGTAGCTGTTGTTAGAATGGCTCCAGCAGACTCCGCATGCAGCGCTGTGCCAAACTTATCCAGCAGCACCTGTCACAGCACCCCCCAGTGTTACTAGACAGGCCTCACAACAATTTTAGTAGGAATCAAGGCAGCAATTATGATTTTGTTTTGACAAATATGTAACACGCAGTTGTCAATTTACACAGCACAAGTTGTGTTTTTGCTACCTGATGAATATAAATTCAACAGTTACTCCCTTTGAAGTCCTGCTCTGGTCAACACCAACTCATGAGAAAAATATCTGCCTCTGAAGCTGTAAAATGCTCCACTTTGTATATTAAGGATATATGGTCACATGATCCATGTCCATTTTCTAATGAAAGGCACTGATATAACATGGAGAGCTCTAAAAGCTCAAATGTAAAATCTGAGCTAGGGCTATTTTTTTACATAGTCAGCCAGTGTTTCTCTGTGTTTGCTGAATGTGTTAATACAACACTGCTAAGCAATGTGATCAAACAAGGAATCAATGATATACTTTAAAATCTTTTAGCAACTCAGAGGTTTCTGTCTACATTTTGGAGTTGCTGTCTCAGTATTTCAGAGTTTTTTGGGTTTTTTTCGATCACAGCAGACAGTCTTTTGTTCACCAGCTCAATTTGTCCAAACAGCTATTTTAAGTGCTGTCTGGAACCGAATGGAAATAAATGTAAATCACTGCCAGAAATAGCAATATGAGTGGGAAGATGACTCATTCTGATGCTAAAAAACACAAATATAAAAATGATTGTGGAAAAAAAACAGACAAAAAGGAAGTACATTCAACTGATGCACAAATAAAGTTTTAAGTATATTCATGGACATTTGTGACGTGGTCAGACCTTGGACAGGGCGGAGCTCCAGATGCGGTAGGCCTCCATGCTGCAGTTGAGAAGCTCCTCCTTCAGACCTATCCACTTGGCCTGGGCGGGGCTAACCTCCGACGCAGCCCTGGCCTTCCCCAGCTTCTTTCCTTGTCGGGGGGTTCCCTTGACTGTGGTCTCTGAGCCGCTCTGTTTTCCCAGAATGCAATGCTTCAGGTTGGGGCAGAGTTCCCCCATAGACTGGCACAGCCTGGCCATGAAAAGAACAGAGCTGAGGCGAGCTGGGCTGGGATCTGGTGAGGCCACGGCCAGTTCAGAGCGGATGGAGGACAGGATGTGGCGAACACAGGCCAGGCAGCCTTCACGTAAAGCCTCCTCCACAGCTGGCGAGTCCGTGAAGCGGTTAAAAGAAGATGCTGAAGAGCTCTCGGATGGAGCAGAGGGGGCCAGTGTGATTGAGATGGAGTCGGTCCCTGCTGAGCAAAATGTGAAAAAAATACATTTATCAATATTTATCAATATTTAGTATGTGAAAGTAACACTGGGTCTGTATGCTAGCTGCTCTGTGAGGCCACACAGGCTAATGGCTGTGCTTTGAGCTAAATGCTGACATCAACTAAGATGCTAAGATTGACACTGTTAACATGCTGATGTTCAACAGGTATAGTGTTAAACATTACCATTGTTATGATCTTCACCATGTTTACTAAATATAAGTCAACCAAAAGCACAGCTAAGGCTGACAGAAATGCCGTCAATTTAAAAGTGTATTTGATTTTTAATCAGATCCCCCTGTTGATAGTGTCAGATGTAAATTCAGAGGACCAAAAAAAGCTAGAAAATTCATTCTGAGGTCGAAGTGAATGTCCATTGAAATCAATCTATTAATTGTTTAAACATTTCACTCCAAACCAAAAATCTCAACCTCCTGGTGGCGCTATGGGCAAAGTCCCGGCTAATCCAAGTCAGAAGAGTAAAATATTTGATATTGAAAATTCTGTGCCAATCCATTGAATATATGTCAAAATCTTTTTACTAAACAGGTTAAAATGATGACTTGCTAGTGACAGAAAGGAAAGTCATGTAAGATCATCACAGTCAAAGACAGATCAACAAGCTGAACCTCCCACTGAGTTTTGAAACCACACTTCTACAGGCTATGAATATGTGGAGAAAATGTCATGCCAATCCTTTCAGCAGTTTTTAGGAATTACAGGCAGGGCTAAAGTGGCTGACTATAAGACAGATGAATCAGCAGTGCAATCCCTCGAGCCCTCCCACACGTGGTGCAGTCAAAGGTTAAGGATATGGCTCAGTGATGTGTGGTGCTGTGACCTATAAAGACCAGTAGTTCTTCACCCATGTAAGCAGCAGATTATCTCTGATTAATTCTAAAAATTTGACCATCATAGTTTTATAGTTCAAGCACTTCTGTTAAATTTTAAAGCACTAATCCCTTAAATCTCTGTGCAGTGGCTAAACAATAAACAAGACAGCTGTATGTTTTTCTTTAGTAATGAAGGTCCATTATTTGAGTAAGGAAGAGTGCCTCTTTTTAAAAGTACTGCTTGCACCATCACTGGGCGAAATCAAGAAGGCTGGGACTTCAGGCATTTTAAGTGTAATTGCTTGTCAGCATAGAAAAAAGAAATTGAAAGAAATTGTGATCTCCGTCCACTCTATGGAGCAGCTCCAGTTTCTTCTGCCCATGGCACAGAAGCCTTAAGAGTTCATAGGCTTATTGTAAACTTAAAGTCTTAATTTCCACTTTTGCAGATCAGGTGTGTACGTGAGCTGTTTGCCTTTTCATTGTCAGTGGCAGACAATGATGACCTCAGCCTCAGCCTGCCTGACAAAACCACAACTGTAATAACAGCTGTTTTTGACTGTCTGAACTTGACCAACTCACAGTGGCTTGGTTGGGACTGCCCTTACCTGTGTCCTGGGACGGAAGGTAGTGCTGGAGGTCATCTAGCCTAGCCTTTAGCTTAGCATCCATAGAAGAGCAGAAGTTTTGAACGCAGGGCGTCAGAGCCTGAGTCTTCATAGCCAGGCTACTTCTCTGGTGCTGCTGTCCCCGCTGGGCCACACTGACCCATCCTGCATCACTCAGGAGATCCCCCGGAGACTCTGACCACAGGAAAGAGGCCACATCGACCTCGTACTGTGCTCCACGGCCTGAGCCAGGGTTGGTCCCTGAAGAAGAATGGAAGGTTTGGCCCTCCAGATCCTTCACAGCTGAGGTGAGGAGCTGGACAGAGCTTGTTGAGATGGCTTCAGTTTCTTCTTTGGTGATAGCCTAGTAAAATGAGAGGAAGTAATCATTTGGGATATGTACATTTTAGTGCATCATCCTGCAGATTTGCCGTTACACTAAGACTTAACATGAGTCAAAATTTCACGGAGGAGCAAAGTAAATGGACAAACAGGATCAGAAGCTAAAGCTAATATGCAATCATTACAGTTAATTCAGTAGAGCACCTACCTGCAGGCGCTGAAGGAAGAGCTGCTGTAAGAGGTCATCCCAGACAGCCAGAGGGCGCTCCAGTAGTCTCTGGCACACTGTGGCCCAGTGCTGACTGATGGAGTCAGTGGACAAGAGGTCCCACACAGCGTCTCTAATGGCTGCCAAGCCCTTCAAGCTCTTCACATAAACCAGAAGGCTGCCAACACCACGGCATATGTCCTCCTTACAACTGAACGAGGAAGAGAGATTCCAAAAGTATTGATCAGGAGTCAAGAGAAAAACAATCAATGGTAGTTTTAATCATTGAAAGAGTCAGTGAGGCTCAGTTTTAATCAATTAAGTAAATTTATACAGAATCCTCAGATAAAAGTTGAACAATGGTGATGGTACAACTTGCTCTTGACCTCTGTGAAGCCTTTGCCAATGAAAATCAATCTTTCCCATCAGCAAAGGGAGCGATTATGCCCACTGAGCCAATAAGAGCTCTTAATGCAGGCATATCAGGAGTAACATTTAATTTGTTACATCTAACATTAGTTCTGTTAGTGAGGAGAAACGTGGTGATATTCCTCGATCTGTTACTGTTCTAGAGATGGTAGA
>JAUZTA010000011.1:20714828-20725165 GCA_034780835.1 Ctenochaetus striatus | reverse complement strand
ATTTTATTTATATAGCGTCAAATCACAACATAGTTGTCTCAAGACACTTTACATGTAGAGCATGTCAAGACCACACTTGTTAGATGATTTTTTCCCTCAGAATAGTTACAATGTTCAGATTGTTTCTCACAAAAAATCTCGTGTCTGATTCATGTTTTTACATGTGATGATGAATTTGAGAGCCTCCTGTTCATTAGTCTCATGTGAATCAACATGACCTCAATGCACAGCAGCTTCACTGTACACTAGATACTATAGGCATTAATACAACTATTCCTCTTCTTTTTCTGCATGGTTCATAACACAGACTTGTTCAAAAGCTGCTGTCTTTCTGTTGGACAGCATCACTTTGAGCGCTCGTGTCGCCCGCAGACAGCAGGTGAAATGCAGCTCTGTAGCTCTAAGCTAGTGTGGAGAGCTAGAACCAACAGTTGTGCACACATGAACCCTCTCCATGCATTTGACATCATGTGGAATTTAAAAAAAAAAAAAATACAATGAGCAAAGCCTCCTTTCCTCTGTCTCCCCTCCACCCTCCACTACAAGATGGAGGCCCTGCAGCAGCATCAGTGTGTGCCTCCTGCTTTTGTAGCCGAGTGTGTGTGAAACAGATCAAGCTGCATTTCCAACAGCCCCGCTGACTGAGCCGCCTCTGTTTTCAGCAGCAGCTTTCTTTGATGAAAAGAAGGCTTTATGCTTATTTCCTCCAGCTCTCAGGCTTGCTGCCTCACTACCTGTGGCTTTTCATCTCAGGTGGTAAATCCTCTTGCTAAACCCTGGCACACTGCCGCACAGGAATCAGCTGAGAGGAAAGCAATATCTGGCGACTAAGATGATGAGAGAATAACAGAAACGGGGACAGTGTGTATTTGAAACCTCTTCACCATCCTCCTCTGAGGACCAAAAAAATGTGACAGCTGCTGAGAGCTTGATCACATGGTTGGATGAGTTCAAATACTTGATCTGATTGACCAGAGCCTTTTTCATACCTCTTCTTTATTCTCTCTCTGTCTACCATTCCTTTCCTCCCCTTTTCCCTTTATTTTTTCTCCTGTAGTCATTCTTCCTTCTTTCTGCCAACGTAATATCTGTAGAGACATCTGATCGAGACCAGATTGCCATTATAAATCTGCATTTCTATTCACCTGTTTTTATGAACAAAAAAGTCAAATATTATAAAAAAGTTTGCAACCTTGACTGAAGGGAAAGTTGGCATATCACTAAAGCAAAATGAAACAAAGTGCAGTGTAAAAACAGTTGGTGATGTCTGTAAGACGTGACTTCCAGCTGAAAACCTCAGGTGTGTGTGGAGCGATGAGACTGTAACCTTTCTTACATTAATTTATGGCTCTGACAGAAACGCCTTATTTCTATCACGTTCCATATAATTTTCCCCCATTTAAGCTTTCGGCTGAAGCTCTTTAACTGACATCAATGTTCTCTAACTCTCTTCCTCTGGTTTAACCACACCTGACAGGATAATTAGCTCCACCTTGATCCATTGAAAGTTTATCTCCATCAACCAGCTCTCAATAATTACTAACAGTCGTGCATGGATTGGAGACATACATTTCATTTGGTTAAAGTTTGCACTACATTTGAATTAAATCGTCACCCTGTTGAGGCATTTGTGTCGAGACTGTGAAAAGGAACATCAAGTTTGCTGTTTTATATCTTCATTCATGTGGAGGGCAATAATTATGTTTCCATCCTCCAGTTTTTTGTGTGCATTTTCAATTAGACCTGGCTAGTGATTCTCTGAATAACAACAAAAACCTTTAAGTCTCGTACTGTTCAAACATCCACCCATACATGCACATGAAGGTGACTTCAGAATTGATAAAGATAACAGTTGATCAAGTAGAGTTGAACCTGAATAGACAGCAGTTTTGTATTATGAGCAGGTCCAAATCAAAAACAGTCAAATATTGAATACTCTTTATTGTTCTCTGAAGCTACAAAGATGCATCATTAACAGTGTCTGGTACTTCAGAAATGTTGTCCTTTATGGAAGAATTAAAAGTAACTTGCTGACTGGGTTTACATAAATATTGTATTCATGCAAGTTAAAGTATATTGTTAGCAAAAGAAAGAAACCATCTTACTGCAAAAATTAAGATTTATTTTTGTATTTCTGATAAACTGAAGAATTTAGTTCCCCTTTATTAGTTGGGAAAATGTATTTTTTCTGCAAAACTGACCATTTTCAACTTCACTGGATTATGAAAAATTGGACTGAGCTGTAAACAGGGCTGTTTTTTCACTCCTGACAAACAGTAAACACCATGAAGACTCTGCCCAGACTGTAATAAACCCCCTTCAGAAACCAGGTTAACACATTTTTATAGTTAGCCTTGAATGTCTAGTTAGCCTATTTTTACTCATTGTCAGCTGTTTCAGTGTTTGTTGAGCACACTGGTGTATTTAAAGACTGACTGGTTGAGCGTTGTGTGTGTGTGTGTGTGTGTGTGTGTGTGTGTGTGTGTGTGTGTCAGGACGACGTGCAGGAGCTGAACAAGAGGCTGACAGCCGTCGACTGCCAGCTGAGGAAGTCCGAGCTGAGCAGGAAACACCTGGAGATCTCCAACAAGAAACTGCTGGGCTTTGCACAGGTATGAGGACCACATCTCTGTCCATCTCTGAGAGACACATAACCAGAAGAAACTGATTACCAGCTAGGCCTGTCAGACTGTCCGCAGATGGAAACTGACACCATGACAATCAGCATTTTGTCTTTTTAATTCATGCAGACTGTCACACCTCATGCACTCTCATGCAGTGGATTTAAAAGAGAGCCAATCAAAAAAACCTGACAGTTTCAAACATTCCCATACCAACCTAGTCTCTAAAACTGTTACAGAGCCAGTGTGCCCCCCAGTGGCTAAAAGACTCACTGCAACATCTGATAAACTAGCCAAATAACCAACGTTCATAGTCATTAAGCTACCTGAGTCCAAAGAGTTCTCCTTATGATAGTGTTTAAAAAAATGTTTTGTTGCAGATAAGACTTAGATCTTGGTAAAAAATAAAAGGTAAGAGAGTACCCAAGATGAAAAACTGTCAGGAGCAGATGGGAATACTTCATAAGGGGCTTAAGAGTTTCTGAAGCAGAGAGGAAACCTGTGAAAATACCAAGAAGCAGGACAAATATTCTCCAAACACTGAATGACAGTGTGGTGATAAAAAGCTTCAGACTCCACCGCCGACACAGTGACTCTTTAACACCAGCAGCATATTGATCACAACACTAAAATCTGTGGCATCTGCAAAAATTCAACAAACAACTGTTTCAGTCAGTTAGGTCCTATTTAGATTTGTATTTTCTCTCCTGTTGTTTAATGTGTTGTTCCCCTCTCACTTTGTTTACCTTCCCACCCTTTTTCACTGTTGGTGAGCTTCAGCTGTCCCTCACTTGTTTTCTCTCCATTGTGAACATGGGACTGTGTTTTCCCTCATCAAGTTCATTTATTTTAAATTAAATGCAATAACAAGCCCCTTGCATCATCTTTTTTTCAAGTTTTCCAGTTGTCAGTTCGTCTGTTCCCCAGTGCTGTGTTTGCTGGCTGTGCGGTTTTTTTTTCAGTTTTCCTGCATCTGTTCCCTGTATTTTATCTGTTTACTCCTAGTTTTTGTCTCTTTGTAGGATTTTTTGGTATAACCTCACCATGTGTCTGGAATTAAGTTTTATTTTTGGAGTTTGCTTTGTTTTTTAACCAGATAATAATCATTATCATAATCATAATAAAAATAACAGTGACAAAACCAATAATGCCCAAAGTAAAAACGAGTTAAAATGAAATCAAAATGTAAACTAATGAAAAGTACAAAACTGTTACAGCTTTGTTCATAATTACACCTTGTCTTAACAGAGAACAAACTCCATGACTTGACCTGATGGTTTCACAGTCCATCATGATTCCTGTGAATTTGCCTAAATCTGAAGCTCACACTCCTTTGTAGAAATCTTGAGGTTAAGTTGGAGCTCTTTGAGAAAATCCTCAGAATTCAAAAAGATCTTGTCGTTTCACTACAAATCCTCCTTAATGGCCCTTGAGTTCCTAACTCAGAGTTTTCTCTTACAGGATTTTCACTAAGCCATGAGACTCTTGTACTGAAAAACTGACAGAATTCCTGAGAGGAGTTAAAGTTAAGAGAGTAAAATATTGTGTCTGACACTGATCATCATCAGCATGCGATCTTTTTCCCAGCTGACAAAGCGATTAGATGTTTGGTTATTCTGAATCTGAGAATGATTTTACTATCCAGTGACAGTCATGAAAACGTGTCTGTATATGTTGCAGCTTGAGGTCTTAAGGTCTTTGTTTGAGGGTCACATGTAAACTGAGGTCTGTACTGGTCCAGTGTTATCAAACCTGTGTCAAACCTGTCTTTGTCCACAGAACGTCCACAAAGTGCTGACAACACCCAGCCTGTTTGGAGGTGAAGGCTGGTAAGAGACTCTGAACATCAGCTGCTCAACATCACATTGTTATTCAGTCCCAGCTCTGCAGCAAGAACCGCACTGAAACCACTCTTCCTGTCTGCTGTGTGTGTGTGTGTGTGGGCATGTCAGGAGCAACAGGTCATCTCCAGCCACAGACAGCCCAGACACCCCGTCACCACTTCCTGATCCCGCCTTCCAGCTGGCTGTGGAGGCCAAAGAGCTGGTGGCAGGAGTCAGCACCCTCACTGCTGATGACAGAGGTACGGAGAGCAGACTGTGAACACACCACACAGGAGCTCAGACAACCCGAGCATCAGCCCATGACATGGTGACATCATTCACTATTTTCATAAACAATTTGTCATTTTACTACATTTTCAAGCAAAAATGACAGAAGGTTCAGACAAAAAAAGCAATCTTTTTTATTCTGGCATCTTATCAACCAAATGAGTAAATACTTGGGACAGTCATCTACATTTTAATGAAGGGAGTACAGTAACTGTTAGTGGCTGCCCTGCACCACACACCATACAAGAAAGGCAGAGACTGGACCAAAGTGTAGTGCAATTCATCCATTTCTCTAGTCTTTAGTTCACATGGTCAACAGTGAACATGAATCCACACAAGTCCACAGCACTTTGGTTTACTTACTGTCCCCATCAGGTGGATTTGTCAGTAATGAATGATGGCTCCATCCAGCATTCAGCATTGTGGCACAGTTTCACCTTTGACCGTCAGTTTGAGAACCACTGACTCAAAAATCTGCTCGAGGTTAAAACATACAGTACATCTTACAAATTAAGTGATGGATGGAAGAAGCAACCTGCGGCAGTTCTGCTGTTAATGATTTCATTTTGTTTTGTATTTTGCAGGTTATCATTATTTCAAATTATCTGCTGAAAAATATAGATATTTTTGTATTGATATTTTGTGAATAAAAGTGAAGGATTTAGCCTGGCTGGCTGTTAGAGAGGCTGACATTGTTTAGCACAAACATCAAACTTCATCCTCTTCGGACCGAGATTATCCACGGCTAATTTTCATGGATCAAAGTGTTGGACTGATGGAGATTGGCTGATTTTATTCTCCAGACAAAATGGTAGCCGAGTCAGTATCGGCATGTTGCTGATGTGTTTCATATCAGAGGGTGTGTGGCATAAAAGGACACTGTTTTGAGCTCAGTAGAAGAAAGTCACTGATGATAAACATGATAAACAAAGCTGGCAGTCGTATCTTCACCACACTGAGATAGAGGCTTTTTTAAGATATCTGCCTTGAGTAGCTATTTTTCTTATTTCCTTAAAATGATTTGTTTCTGGTCATGTAATCAGCTCTTCTTTGATACACGATGGTGATGAATGATTGTTACTGTTACCGAATGTACTGAAAGCATTTATCTGTCCGTTGACCTGCAGAAACAGAGAGCGTGTTGGAGGCAGCGTCAGTCTCAGATGTCAGCCCTCATCACATGTGAGCAACAAAGAGCCAGAGAGGACCATGGGAGGATGAGGGCAGGCTTAAAGACGCCAAACGAGCAGCTGAACCCACTGCTGATGACACCATAGTCAACTGACAGGACACAATCAAAGATATCCTCTCAAAATAACGACATCGCTTCAGTGAATTCAAATCCTCGGTTCACAGCACCGGATCGAACACAACACAGTTGGTCTTTTTATGCCAAAGCTTGCTCGCACATCAAATTAGTGTCTTCCTTTGAAATTTTGAGTCTTTACAAACGGGTTCAGCAGTGGGATGTGCTGCACTCAGCCGTGACCCGGGGACTCTCATCATGCGACGATAATCTCTGTACAGAAGTCTCTATGAGAAGTGCTCTGCCAAATAAAAAGTCTGCTGGATTTTTTTCTTTTGTGTTACCGTGACGGCAAGTGGTGTTGGTGGAGCTGCATGAACAAGTCCACAACACACACATGCTGCTGTAAACCTTGTTAATACTCTTCCATGACCTTTTTCTAGCCCTCCCCACAGCACCACACACACACTCAGTTTCACTCCATGGTTTGCATGTAAAGGAGGACTTGTTTGCCTATAAAGGACAATCCAGAGCTGCTCTGTTCTTCCTCTGTGTCATAATAACTTGCTGCCATCTGCCTCCGTCACACCATCGCTTCTTTGCTCTGCCACTGAGGAACTGTTGAGCAAAGAGTATTTAAAAAAAACCACAAAGTCCCTTTATCCATCTGGCTAGGTTTCCTTGTGCCCTTATTCATTAATAAAAGGCAAAGAATGAAAGTGCAGAGATGTTGGGAATGATCTGAAATGTCATCTGTGGCTTCATATCACTGCATGGTTCATGTTGATGTGTCTCCTGCATCCAGGAGTGGCTTTAATGTTGCTGTAGCTCCTGCTGTGTTAACTTGTGTTTGGTAGTCAAAGAGTCTAGGCAGACATCAGTCATAGGCTACATATGGAACATTCATTTTATTGATACGGATACAGCTGCACATGCTTTTTGAAATGCTGATGTGTCCTGTACTTCAACCAGATTACATCTTTGGTGTGGCCTCATATCTTTCTGTTACTGTTTTATATTAAAGGAATTACTGATGAATGGAGTCAGTGTTGTTTTTGTTCCTGAGGTTTTCTTTCACCACTAACACTAAACAATATTTCCAAGATAAAGTGTTTGGAAGTGATCTGAAACAAGCACCATGGCTGTTTTCATCAGCCAGAGTCTCATGCAGGCTGCATGAGTTACAGTGCTTCAGTACTCAAGCTTGACTGATCCTCAATGCCATGAATGATGGTGTTGTTCAAAGGACACACTCTAGATGATACAGATGAAATGGATTCTGCTCCAGACACTGCTCATGTTTCTGTGATGAGAACAGAGGAGGAAGCATGAAAAAGCAAAGGAAGTATTCCCATGAGGGAGGGTTACAACAGAGAAACGAAACATGAGTTCAGATTTCATCGCCAGGAATCCCCATTTACTCAGAGCACAACATCCACAACCAAGAGAAACCAAGAGAAGTAAACATTTTTAAAACTTTTACTTAAAATAGATTGCCAAACTAAAAAAACCCCCACTTTTTTAAGGGGTTACAAAAATATTCAATATTTTGACACAACCTCAACCTTCTTTCTCAAAGTCTTAGTCAAAATGCTTTGCTTTGCAGACTCCAGGGTTTTTGCCTCAGAACTCAAAAATGTTCCTTTGAAAGTTGGGAATTCTCTACAAGGCTTAAGCTTGATTACCTTCCTAAACAAACAAATAAAACAGCAAGATAACAATATTTTACTGTTCACACATTTGTACCAGTCCATCAATCTCATCATCATTTGAGTTGCAAACAGACAAAGCAGACAAAAAAAAAAGTCTCTGCAGTGTTTAAACTTGTCAGAACTTTTCCTCTTCTTCGGTCATCAGGAGTTCGGGTCTCTCTCTCTCTGAAACTTTTCCTTTCCACAAGAATCCAACTGTAACTAAATGTGAAAATTTCAGTCTTTCAGTCCCTTAAAAACTGAAAGTTTTGCCTTTATTTACGCAGACATGCCTGTTTTCCTGGACGAACAGAGATCAGTCCCATCTCTTCACTTGTGACTGGCTTCTGTTCTTCAGTTTCTCTTTCAATCCTTAGAAATAAAAATGAATATAAGGTGAACAGTAATTCCACACGTTTCCGTCTCTGTGTGGCAGCTTGCTCTCTGCTCTGAGGAAAGGAAGGGTCACGTCCTGTTTCCTGAATCACATCTACTCCTCACCAGCTTCCAGACGCAAAGCGCAGCGACTGTGTGTCAAAGCCACGGAGGGGAGGGGTCCATCAGGACAGGACTGAGGACAGGACAGATGGTGGTGCGGGACTAGAACGGTCTCTGGAAGGCGACAGGAGGTGAACCCACGCTGCTCGGGCTGCGGAGATTGGAGTCGTAGGAGCCGGGTGTCATTCCCATGATGCCCTCGTTCTGAGGGGTCTCTCCACCCAGGAAGTCATCCTCATCCTCCTTTGAGCCCTGGCACGGCATGAACCAGCACAAACAAAATGTTTTGAGTCAACTCTGAAAAATCACACTGAGGATGAAGTCTAAATGAGCGATAGAGTGAGTTTTAATTTTCTTTCATTTTTACTTCACTTAGTATACATGTCCTTTAGAGTTATCTTACATTGGAGACTAGAAATACTACAGAACATTGTCAAGTTTAAGACCAAGACAAAAGACCAGGCAGGGAAGGTCGGAAACAGGCCAGGTGCATTTTGGGAAGGTTAGTAAATTAGTATATTCAGACAGAAATATATATTAGAGAATTTAAGGCAGGATTTCTTGGCCTTTGCGGCTTTGATACAAGTGCGTCTGTTTTGGAGCTGATGCTTGTTCAGATGATCGAGTCCAGCTTCTGCACTGTTTGAACGTCTGTGTGTTTTTCTGTTTGACATCTTTGTTAAATGAGCAAATATCTCTGAGGTTTGGGCTGCTGGTTAGATAATAATCAGTCAGTGTCAATATCAATATTAATAAACATCAATAGCATAATCGATAATGAAATAATGACCAGAAGCAGACCTGATTCTTCAGTGTCCCCCTTCTTCATGGCCATGCAACAGCTAACTACTGGATTACTCTTGTGACAGCGTTCAACCTGCTGTTATCTCACCTGCCGGCCTGTTTTGGCGGGAAGCAGCTCCGTGTCTGCCAGCTCCTCCCACACCTGGTACAGAGGCTCAATCAGCTGACCGGACCTGGACACACACATGCACGCACGCACGCACGCACACACACACATTATTGACATCCTGTTTGTTGCATTATGCCAATGCAGTTTGTTCAGACGTTTGAGCGAATCTTTCTTCTCTAGTTTCCTGCAAACAGCCTCAACCTTTCCGTTTCTCAGACTGTTTCTCATAAAACAGCTTGTGTTCGAGGGACTAATCTATCACTCATAAACACTTACACACTAAAAGTTGTGAAAAGATCCAAAGACCAGATGTACAAACCATATTTACTGACAAAAAAGACGTTGACACAAGTTAAGAAAACACAACCTTGTACGTGGTGTTACTGCTGTTGTTTGTAAGTGGGTCTGCAATTGTGTTTGTTTATGTGTAGAGTTATTTCATTGATTAACACTGTTCAATTTTATTTGTTTTTGGGGTTTTTGTTTTTTTCTGTGCTTGTTATGTTTATAATGATCCCAGCATGTCTAGCAACGACTCTGTGGAAGCTAATTGGGATCTCATGGTGATTTAAAAAGTGATAGCAAGTATCAATATGCAAATGGCTGTTTGCAGGAGTTTGTATATCATGCATCCATTTCCACAGTGATTTGAGATTCATAAAAATATCGAGTGTATGCCCAGTTTTAGAAATCTGTCAGAAAGAATGTGAGTGCATATTTCTGTCTCTTTATGTTCACAAGGTTTTAGTTGTGAATCTACACACTGTTCTGTGCATCCAGCCCCCGGTGCCAAGAAATTCACAACATTTAACTTTCTGACTTCTAATGCTTAAAGAACTTTTCTACAGCTGCTGAATGGAGCCTGAGGTGAGTCTTTTTTGTCTGTCTCTGTCTCCATGACCATTCATTTCCTACTAAAAATGAAGATTTTAGTGTTGGCTTTCTGCTCTTTGCTAGCTAGGAAGCTGATATTATTGAAATGGAAAGACCCAACACCTCCAACATACAGTCACTGGATTAGGGAAGTCATGTACCATATCAAGTTGGAGAAGATCAGATACACAATCAGGGGGTCTGCTAGAAAATGTTATAATACTTGGCAGCCTTTCTTAATGTTTGTTGAAGATATGGAGGCAGATAATTTAGTACTGTAAACCTCTGTTTTTCCTTTTGTTTTTGTTCTGGCTATGTGAATTTTGTATTTTGAACTTTGTATTTAATACTGTTAACACTGTAAATCTGGTATTTGGGGAAAGG
>JAUZTA010000011.1:20659266-20671851 GCA_034780835.1 Ctenochaetus striatus | reverse complement strand
CACACCCACACACACACACACACACACACACACACACACACACACACACACACACACACACACACACACACAGTGTAACTCTGTTCACTCCATTGTGGAGGAAGCTGTAACCTGCATACAAGCAACACGTCATAAGATCAGTGAGCCCTGTGATTTTATAGAGGTTGCCCTCAAAGCATACCTGCTTGCTTTTTTAATATGTTAATGGAAATATAAATAAACAAATCCTCTTACATCTTTAAGAATTTAACAGAATGGTAATAATGAGGAGGGGTGCTTTAATTTTACGGCCAACCTCACTAGAATAGTCAGTGCTGTAAATAAGAGGACTGTATTCCACCTCATGTACATACATGTACACAACTGATAGTTACAAATAAGTAACTATCAGTTACTTGTTTTTGTCTTTACTATATTTCATTATGCAACCTTTGTTGTATGACCAGTAAACTACCTTGTATCCTTGTATCCTTGTTACACCAAAAGACCTGAGGCTGAACCAGCATTCAATTCCTAACTTAAGTCGAGTTGGTCAATTCTTTGGGTTACTTTTAGATAATGGCTTACTGTACAGACGATCTCTGAGAAGCAGAATCATGTGAACACTTTTGGGGCTGAGGAAGCAGCAGTCTGCAGGACCAACAGAGCGAGCTCACAACTGCTGTGCCCTCCTCACTTCTTGATCCTTGCTACTTCAGGCAGAAATAAGAGTCTCTGGCCTGTAACGTGGCAGCTCAGAACCACTTTTGGTTCAAGCAAGGTTTGAGGAGCAAGGAAATAGGAAATTAACAAGAGCAAAAGGATGTACCTTTAGATTCTGGGCAAACTCATCAGCCAATCACAGCGTGATAAACCAGTTGCCTTCCGTATCCCACTTCAGTTATGCATACATTCATTGCTCGCATACACAGATTTTCTTCATAACTAAACATTTGTTATATTCCATGAAAACAGTGAGTGTATGATAGTAGTAATAGTATGAATCAGTATCAAATAGTATAAATGTGTAAGTTACTATGTATAAATAGTAAAGTGAAAATGTAAGAATCTTTGAGTAAATGTATATGATTACAAGTGCTGGGACTGGTGTGGTTGGTTAGCCTAGCTGCTTGTCTGTCTGGAACTTCAAGACCCACAGGATCTTAGCTCAGCTGTTCTCAGACACTTTCGGTGGTGTCCTCCATTTGTAGTACACACTATCCAGGTTAGCACATTACACCATGCTACTTCTTGTATCTTTGTTAAGACTCCAATTAGAGTGTAGGACACTCAAGTTTGTAGCAGTCCCGTATGACTGCTATCCTGCCCTCTGATAACTCCACCCCTCCAGTTTGATTACCTTTCCTCTTTCTGCCACAATGCAACAGCACTAGTCTAGTCTGAATGACACCCTGATGTCTTTGCTGTAGAAATCCTGGTGAGGTGGATCAATGAGTTAATGTCTCGTTCTTTCCTGGCGTACAGCTTGATGTCATCCATTTAGAAGCCGGTGGATGGTCTAAGTTTGTACACACCTTCACTCTTTGCGATGATGTGGCTCAGAGGGTTAAGACGGACATGCATCAACTTGGTGTCCGACACACTTGATGGTTACTTGTGTAATGCTACAAGATGGCTTTCAGTGTCGTTGCCATAGCTGTATTGAGCTTGCATTGAGTTCACGATGCAGGTTGTCTGTGCCCTGTTGGCCTTGTACAGTGAAAGGCACTTCAGTATCCATGTGTGGGAAATGAAGTGGTAGGCTTTCCTGTACTCATTCCAGGTGTTGCTCAGGTTCGTCTGCCTACTCTTAGAGTCTCAGGTGATTACTCTGTCGACCGTTGGCTGGCATTTTGACACTGTGGTGTTATTACCAGTTCCTTTCTGATCCTTGCCCATGTACTGACTTACGTGCCTACTCAGCTTAGCTTCTGTGATGCCTGAGAGTAGCTTCCATGATGTGGAGAGACAGGATGTTGGAGGGTAATTTGAAGGTGTTGTGCCCTTGTAGGCATCCTTCATGATCAGGGGTCAGCTCAGTCTCTCACATTGTTTATTGTGCAGGAGCCCTTCCAGTTCCAGTGTGAAAGAAGCTTTTTTCTTTTGATTTTAGTGCAGTGGGCTTCGAGCTGCCTCTTGTAAGATGTTATATCTATTCCTGTGTTGATATAATAGTAAACAAGGCTGATTCTGATTCTAATGATTGCACACCCATTTCAAGCCTCTGCAGTGAGTCTTTGAGCTTGGCTGCCCAGAGAGGCTAATTGTTTTTGCCTTTAGGAGTATTTGGACGGCCTATCATAGGAACTTGTTTGTTTGAAACATAATGATATCCTTATTCTTGGTGTCTTGTGTTTTAATGAAATATGAGCAGACAGTTGTTGTACATGTGAGAGGACTCCTCATGAATGGACTCTGCAGGGCATGACCACTGAAAACAGGTCATGATATAAGCCCAAGCACTTGATACCATTATACAGCAGAATAAGGGAGGAGTGAGCTGAAGCACAGAGAGAAGTGTAATAATAGTTGAAAGGACCTACAGATGAAACTCTAGCCTAGGGATACTGACCTAAAACCTGTTTGATGTTGTATGACAGGAAATTCTGCCTCAAAACTTCAGCCTAAATACTTCAGACTTCCCCTGGTCACTTCATCGTGTAGCCTCATATACCTTTTTAGTAAGCTTAACCTGAATATAGACATTCCCTCACAATACAACAGTGACACTGGGCTCCAAGACTTCACTTCTGTAATTTTACTGGAAGTGCAATTCATTTCATTGAAAGTGTTTCATTTTCTTGTTTGCTGCATACTTCCAGGGCAACACCAGATAACATAACTAAATGTAACAAACAGAACTTTAATTTGTTACATCGTCTGTAAACATCTCTGCCTGAGTCAGACGGACAGTTTCTTCTGCACTGGTGGCTGTTTAACAAAGAACAAATAAGCCTGTGATCCTGCGCTACTTCACATCTCCTGTTTTCATCGTTTTGAAGGTGAGACTCAAAGTGGCAGAAATTAAAATTGTGTGTAACTGTTGCTTAGAGGTACCCTTAAGTCTTTTTAAATTGTCTGTTTGGTTGAGCGATTGAGCACAAAGCACTCAATTTTTGCTTAGCCTTCATACACAGTCACATCTATTTGTAAAGATGACTTCCTGTAATTTAAATGAATAAAAGACCCTTAAAACAT
Organism: Ctenochaetus striatus; assembly: GCA_034780835.1. Classification (NCBI taxonomy): domain Eukaryota; kingdom Metazoa; phylum Chordata; class Actinopteri; order Acanthuriformes; family Acanthuridae; genus Ctenochaetus; species Ctenochaetus striatus. The sequence goes on along the minus strand of JAUZTA010000011.1, from coordinate 20,668,674 downwards.
ATATAGTAGTCAATCTTACTGTACTTAAGCTTACAGTATTGTGGTAAATATTAACACCTTTTATTAAAAAAAGATTTTGGTTTCCCAGTAAAAGGGTACCATGTCTATTGCATCCAATGCTAACAGTTTACTATCACTATGTACATTGGAATGACAAACACATGGGCAAGTACAGCATAACATACTTTTCAGACTTGTTTTTTCTCATGTGGCCAAAGTTGGAACCAATAGGCTTAGAGCTATCACTCAGGGTGGGGAAAGGAGAAAATATGAGGAGACAGATACCAAATCATACAGTTATTTCATTTTGCACTAATTTCATCCTCCTGTTCTGTAAACAACAGTAAATACACGTGTAATAAACTGTATGTATGAATCATTAACCAGTGTTTATTATATCCTGGGGAATGCATTGTGTCCTTGGTTCATACTTTAACAACTCAAGTTAGCCTTTTTTGCAGTGGTCTTAAAAATGAGTTATATACTTAAAATAAAGAGACATGCTTGCACAAAATTATGCCAAAGTTGCTCAATAATTTATTTATGTTGACATTTTACTAAACAAAATGTACAAAACGTAAAAACAACTTTTTGTATGAACTTAACCAAAGAACCAACCACACAGCCAACCCTGAAATGCACTGAACTGAAACAAGCAAACAACTTTGGTGCAGTGAGGAACAATCTAAGCTTGTATGGCTGGATTCAGCAGCCTCATCTGTAAATGTAACGGTGGTGGAACATCTCAGTCCCAGTGCCATGCCTAACTGAACACTGGGTAGTTACTAACCTAGAATAATTATAATATTTTTCTTTTGATCAACAAAGTGTTGTCTTAATATACCTAGCAGATATTTGGGTGAACATCATGCAATATAAGAACTTAGAGTAAGATGAGACATTGAAACTTAATGAAAGGAACAGGAACTATGCTTGGGGCCAGGCCCAAAGGTTTCCGTTGACACTACAGTTTGTATAAGTAGTGGTACAAATTATCCTTCAGCATTGGAGTGAGTGCATGAGTGAGTGTTCGTCATATATTGCACAGTTTTCCTCTGTCAGACACTGGAGCTGTATCTCTCTCTGCCATGCTTCTTAAAGGGATGAGGAGGGGGAAGGGTGCTGAAGAGCAAAAACGATCCCAAAGGAAGGAAGCAGGTCTGCCTGAATGTCCAGAGGGTGAAGGGAGGTGTTTTGGCACAGACTTTAGAGCCACAGTTTGAACTTGGTCGTAGACGTTCTAACTTGTCTAAAAGGAGCGACAGCTTCCCTCTGGTCTCACCCACTGAAGATTCAAAGTACATACATGTCTGCTGAGACGGTCCTCAGACAAGTTGTGGTTCAAAAAGTCACTTTTATCCCCGCCAATGGTGTTATCCTCCACCTCATCTCTTCTTTTTGCTGTGTCGAAGCATCTTCTTCCTCTTCAGGATCATCTCATAGAGTTTCTCAAGACCAGGCTGCAGGCCCTGACCATCCAGCGCCGAGCAGCCCTGTGTGTGGTGCAGTGTGGACGAGCTAAGCTCGTGTAGATTTAGCACTTTTTCCACCTGAAACACAAGGACACATTAAAGTCACAAAAACAATCATGTAGAGGTAAACGACAGGTTTGGTTAATTTTCCGGTACTGTATCCTAATGCATGACTTCATGCCCATTAGGGTTTTGTAAAAGCTGACAATATTTTGGTAAAAACCTGCTGATGATCACTAAATTACAATATTTCCAATCAATTATCAATCAAACAAAAATGACTTGACTTCACACTCCCTTCAATAACAACCAAACTTGAAAAAAAAACATAGTTATTACATCAAGTTTAGCTACTTCTTTCTTGTCAAGGAACTTTACAGGCAACAAGCGCAAAATGGACAACTGAAATTTAGGCCGCATGATGACTGGGGGACAAAAATGATTTGTCACAACCACACTCATGCTGTGGTGCTGTGGCAACAGCAGCTGGATCCATCAGAGTTGAAAAGATTATTGATTGGCTTTTGTTGGTGTTATTGGGTAGTACATTGAACATATCAGAATTGGGACTTTAGTTGGATAAAGTAAGAGCTTTGGGACCCTGTGATAGACACTTTTTCTGCCATTTTTCAAACTTTAAGATTAATCTGAAAATAATCTGCAGATGAATCATTCTATGCAGCTCTAGAATGAAGTTTCTCTGTGAGACCCACACCATGCCAGCTCAGAACCCAGCTTGTACAGCAGTAATCTTATTCTTGGGTACTGATGGTTTACTGTATTATGGTTACATCCCACTGATGTCCTGATCATCAGCTGTAGGCAGAGAATCATTGGGTAAAGGCATTTCTACGCTTTTATGTAGTCTAGCAAAAATCATGTCTAACAGAAATCATTGAAGCCATCTAGATGCTTCTGAAAAGCTTCAAAACAAGTGCCATTATTTGCCACTCATGCCACTCAAATATGGCATCTAAAGCTTCCGCTAATAATCTCAAAAGAAGTCCTAAATCTAAAAATGGAAAGATATTTGGTATGGCCCTTCATTCAAGGGCACCTCTGAAACACCAAACTCTATCCTCCAGTAGCACAGAAAAAAATTAATAACCGGAAAGTTAATGTTATTATATATGTTCCTGTGTTCTTTCTCTACATTATTTTAATAGTTAGATGGTAAAATCATTGAATATCCCACTCATTTCTGTAAAGGCAAATGTTTTACAAATTCCCAAAATCTCATCATATTGTTACTAGGAAAGCTTACTGCTTGTGCTTGCTACACAGACTCTCCCATGTACGTTCATGGCAATTTTTAAACTTGTTTTACTCCGTCTTTCTTTTTAAAACAACACAATACTGACACCTTACCCACTATTTGGATAAAAATTATGCTTAGTTGGTGGATATTTCCTTTTACCTGGGTCAAAAAGTTTATTCAGCACACTTAAATGATGCGTGCACCACCTGGTTACAATGAAACCCTAATAGAAAACTCAAAGGCTAACTGATATGTGAAGTATCATTTTTTTGGAATGTGACTTGTATAATCTCCAGATGTGAATAGTTTAACTTTAATACTGGTAGAGTGTTCAAAACAAGCAAAAACCATGATAGATCATAATTGGTTAGCCCAAATGTTTCCAAAAGGAAACCAGCAACCTCTCTGACAAAATACGTTACAACCAGTGGTTAATAAATTAAGGAAAATCTGTTTCTTTCAACTGATTATTCAACTGAATGGGAAATCATTCCACCTCTATGCAAAAATATCACGTTATTTGTGTAGGGATAGTTACCTCCAAAGCTGACAAGGCTCCATCCAGATCCTGTTTGTTTGCCAGAACAAGCACAGGCACCCCCTGGTTCTCAGCAGACCGGGTGATCCGGTGGAGTTCCACCTTGGCCTCCTCCATGCGCTCTGTCTCGGCTGCATCCACCACAAAAACCAGCCCGTCTGTCCTCCTGGTATATGACTTCCAGAGGGGCCTCAGTTTCTCCTGACCACCAACATCCCACACCTGAAATGTGGTGGTGTTGGTTTTTGAGTTCCCCATGGGTACTTTAATCCGTTCCATGTTGAAGCCTTTGGTGGGGATCGTCTCAACAAACTCTCTCAGTTTGAGTCTGTAGAGGAGGGAGGTTTTCCCTGCAGAGTCCAAACCAATTACTACTACGTGCAATGACTGAAAGCTGGGGAGGAAGGGGGTATTGGGTGCAATTTCTGTTAATTGATTTCCCATGTTCAGTTCCAGAGAGGTGGAATATATCCCCCTAAAGATTTAACGGACTAAATTATCTCCTTTGCAGGTTTTCTTTCAAACTCCCACTAATATTGTTTTCCTGAGTCCTTGTCTCACTCGCAGTCAGTGTCTTTGGCAGCAGAAAAAAAGAGTTTCTGGGGATGCTTTGAAGGTAGCAGTAGGGACACAGAAGAGTGGGTTTGGCTGAGGAGCAGATCACACTCCTGGCCTCACTTCAAAGGGTGGTGCAGGAGGACAGCGGGGGTCAAACCACTGGCTGCAGTCACTGAGGACCTGAGAGAAAAAAAGGAGAGGGGGAGGAAAACATGAGTCAGCTATCCTACCAAGAGCACTGGGCTGTCGGTAATTAGACTAGCTGGGACTTAGTGCAGCTCCAGTACACCATCTTATCATGCAAGGGACAGAACGCTATATTCGATGGCTTTGCAAGTGTTTCAGACAAAAAAAAGTGTCGATTCAAAATAGGATGGAGACTTGCATTGTTTAAAAAAAATTACACCTAGAGCTAATCATGTACTCGCTTAATTTTGGCTAAGAGAGTGATTTTGTGTAAAAACAACAGATTTAAAAGGCTTTGTTGAAACCGCCTGTAAGCTTTTGTCCAACACAATGAACTGCGAGGCACTGAGTTAGCACGGCAGAGGGCATTGTCAGCAGCTGTTGTGTTTTCCACTTCTAGCTGAATCCTGAACCGAACTGGAAAAACACAGAAGAAACCTTGCAATGGCTGGTTTGGCCGGTGTCAAGAAGTGCTAGCTACTTAAACATGTTTGCGCTCGGCTGCAGGCACTCCTGTTTGTGATACAGTAGAAACGCAACCTTAAAAAACTAACAGAATAAAACAGGGAAAAGAGTGCTTATTTTCAAACATGTTGGATTACTCTTGCACAAAACAGGGAGTTACTTTTGACTTATAAAACCAAAAGTAAGTAGTAAATAGCCTATGTTAGCGTTCGCTTCGCGGTGAAATCTTCAGTAGAACTGGTGCCGCGAGCGTATCAGCGGTGAAGCAAAGTCAGCACGCGCAGATTATGTGGATTTCTGTGTGAAATAGTTCATAAAACTCACCTGGCAGCACTTCCAGGCTCCTTAAAGAAGTCAACGACATTGCGGTGGGAAGAATCAGCAAAAAAAATATCCAAGTTCGACACCCAAATAACAAGTTATTATCGTTTTCAAGGCAGCAGCGTTAGTACAACGCGACAACCCCGCTTGTCCGACGAACACTGGCAGCGAGAGGCAGGCAGCACCGGGAAAAACACTCCCATCCCCCGCTGCTGACGTAACAGCAGCAGGAGGGACACACGGGCGAACTGGAGCATCCCCATCTCCCACTGCCGATCCCTAATTTATCTCTCTAATATAACAGTCATTTCCCTGCGGGTTTTTAATTTTATTTACGGGGTTAAACTAATCGTTTAAAAATGTCATCGTTTGAAGTTGTGCTTCGTTTTAAAAAAAGAAATAAAAATGCTCTTGTCAAATTTGATTGGGTTTTTAGGGTTTTTCTACTTGAATTAAATTAGCAGTGCAAAAATAATTTATACAACGCAAAAATACTGAGTAATAAATACAAGTATCACACTTAAAATTATTAACATTCAGTTTTATGGACATTACACTTTGGGTTATTATTATAAATGATGAATTTACATCAAAGCAGCATTTTGACTTTGCAGCTGGATAACATGGAGCCTATGGATATAAGCCTGACATGTTATATGTACCATTGCATCTGATACTTTTATGCATATATACGTGTGTGTGTGTGTGTATAAATCGTAAATCTAAACACCAAAATAAGTAAAAACCAGTACCCTAGCTGTTTAATGGAAAATAAAAATGTTAAAATTTTTAAAGGTCTCTTTTTAAACAAGGAAAAATTATGATCTGCCCTCCACTAATGGCTAAAGAGAACCAAAGTGAAAGCTTAACTCTGGGTGTCTTTTATCTGTAAGAACAACTTATTTAAAATTCCACTGACATTGGTAAACACAAAACTCAAGCTCCAGCCTTGGAGCATGACGTTGCTCAACAATATGTTCCCTGTTTCCAGGACTTATTTTGTGGTTCAACAACAGAGGGACGTCCATGAGCCAGCTGTGGGGCTATAAGTTCAGGCATGTCTATAATAACAGGTTCCAGCTCATAATGGCAACTGCGAGAGTACTGATTTGTGTTGTATAGGGTAAAGCACTAGATCATTTCAAGCTTAATTTGTTTGCAGGGAACAATGTCAGAAGTTCTGAATGAAAGATAAAATGGAATAACAGGAGCCAGTGGTACAAAGGCTACCCATTACATGTTGTCATGACTTTGGCTATCTATAATTGTCCCAATCTTCGTAAAGAGAAAATGTATGAACAGCAGCTGTAGAACAAACTAAACAAATAATTAGTTTGAGAAATACATTTCATGCATTTCCTTTTTAAACTCAGAGCAAGACATGTTTGAACTCAACAGAGCTATAAAAGATAACCAAGGAAGTTCTGTGTTGGTTCTCACAGCTCTCAGTGCTGACGGGTCATTACGGGTCAGTATGAGCCATCTGTGACATAATGGGTCTGCTGCATTGATTTGCATGATAATAGTCAATGTAGTTCTTTCCTTGATACCCAGCACTCATTGTCATCACAATGTGGGTGTGTGCAAATGTGAACGGCTATGAAAGTAGTGACGACCTGTTGACTGGCTGGCTGGATGAAGCCAGACTGACTGCCTGTTTGCTGAGGCAGCTGATTTCGTGTAACATCTTACATTAATAGGGTAGAAGTGTTTTTTAGAGGACCCAAAAACTAATCATGACAAACAAGCCACATGCCATTGGAACCTGCTGTGAAAATTCAGACAAGCTAGAAATGTCATGATTTGAATAAAATGATGCCGCTGTCAGATTATTTGTAGATTTGAAGTAAAACTGATCTGCATCATGGAAGCTTCAGATATGTGTCTGTGTGTGTGCGTGTGTGTGTGTGTGTGTGAACAGGCTGCCAAGCTAAGTCAAATCTAAAGACTGTTATCAGCTGTGTCAGGTGTGAACACCAGGAGGAAGATACGAGCACACAAGCATACACACAGAACACACAGCAGCTCGAGTGAAAACTCAGACATGTAGATAGAAAAATTGTCTTGTCACTTCAGCAAACGTCAAAAGCCCAGTTTTCTGTTTCTTCCCTGTTATGTTTGTCCCACAGGATGGAGTTGTTGTTTTTTTATAGGTCTACCTTCTGCTTCCCAATACCTGAACCAGCACTGAAACTGAAATAATGAAGATTATAAAGAATTGAAAGTTGATGTTCAAGCCTTGGTCAGATTCCACTGACCTTATGGTGTTTATGCTTAAATTTGACGCACGTATGTGTATATATATATATACACACACATATATATATGTATATGTATATATTTTGGGACATGTCATTTACAGCTACTTATAATTTAATAGGAGCACAATAATTTTACATTGTTATGGACAATCTCTCATCATATACAGACCTGTCTTGGCTTTGCCACATTGGCTGGTATGAAGGAAATGTTCAAATCTTTTACTCAGGTAACATTAACAAAGCTTAACTATAGAAATACTTTATTTTAAAAATGTTCCATAAAATTTGTATCCAGAAGTGGTAATTTAAAACTGATCCCAAAACAGTTAGCCATGCGGGCCATCATTGCTCTTTGTACAGGGATGTAGTGCACTCTGTTGTCCACAGAAGGAATGACAGCTGCTGTGCTAATGTGAATTTTATTATAAAATTATTTTTTTATTAAACTGACTTCTGCATGGAAAAATATCTTTCATGGCCCTTAAAACAAGAGGAAAGATTACTTCAAGCAGTTACTCTTTAAATGTATATTTTGTAAGTGCAGGTTACTGTTGTTTCAATAAGCTAATCTTTAATACCTTTTCTTGTATTCTGCTTGGGGTTCATTAGTCATGGATAGATCCACAAAATGCCTGAGAGAAGAAAATAAGAAAACAAATACAGAATCCTTTAGACACACACACACACACACACACACACACACACACACACACACACAGCGAGGTGGGATCATTGCTAGTGAGCCACAGGAGGAGGAGAACAATGATTTATCCAACCCACCTTTCTGCTTCTCTCTTACAAACGCTGCCCCATAGAGCATTATGTTGCCTGGAAACTCCACTTAACAAGGTCAAAGGTAGGAGAGAGGTAAAGAGAGACTGACACCTCAGCCTTCACCAGTCCTCCACTGAGGCAGCTGCACACTTTCTCTCCTGGGTACGAATCAGGTGAGTGTGCACTCGTATTTGTTTGCTCATTATTTCTTATACTTCAGTGTTCTTAGCTGTGTTGTCTCCTGCAACATACAGGCCCATAATATTTATCCACTTTCTGTTTTTTTCAGCAAAGCATCACAGGTTTTTATCCCATGGCAATGCACCTCACCTAAATATAATTGAAGGACATACTTTTTGTGTCATACACACTCTATGTTACAACATCTTTATTCAGACACTAGTTTTTTTTTTACACAGTTAAGAACCAAACATCAACTGAGTGAATACACTGGACTGTGCGAGGTGTGTATGGATCATGAAATGTCTCCACGAAAAAATCCTGAATTATGTAGTTTACAGTTGATCAAGAACATGGATTTCAGGGTAACGTTACAGTGTGTTTAAGGTGTGACGGATACTTAAATTAGTGTTTACTTTAACTTCCACAGGGAGTAGTGCTGTCTCTGCCAGTATTTGATAGCTAGGAAAAGATTTAAAGCAATAATTTGATATTTTGGGAGATGTACTTCATCAGAAAAGATTAGTTACTTGAGTAAAGATATTTGTTTACTCTAACAAATAATATGTCGTAATGCCTTGTCAGTGTGTCTGAATGTGTGTGTATGAGTGCCTGCTGGTTAGCAATTTGCAGTAAAGCTGCCCACTATTAATGTGTAAATATGTATGTGGCTGAATGTAGTGAAGTGTAATGAAAAAGTTCTTTGAGTAGTCTGAAGATTAGAAAAGTGCTGTATAAAATCAGTCCATTTGTCATTTACCATGTTATTCTTTAGGTGACCTGCTGGTAAGCAAGCCAGAGTTGTTTTTGTTACTTAGGCTACACATTCAGCGGGTCAAGACACAGAACTGCAGGAACACTTTACACAAGTGTTTTCCACTGTGAATATTGAACAGTAAATTTCTCTTCTAGTTGCTTTATGTAAGAATGTCAGCTATGCACTGGGAGGCAAGACGGCGTCAGAGCGCTCTGGACCGCAGGATGGCCAGAGACCAACAGCAGGTTAGTCACATCTGTACTAAGCCATTAATAACAGGGTCTGCCAGGTTGTGGCAGTAACATTATGTAATGAAGTACTCTTAATGTACTTCAGTAGGCCAACAATTTGAAGTAATTGTGCTTTATCTGATTAACCACATTTAATTTTATTGTAATTTTTTTCTGGACTACATTTATCTGACAGCCGTACACTCCGAGGTATATTTATTTTATATACAAAATATGCAATTAGCATGACACGGACATGGAGCAGTGTTTGTTAACCAAACTACCTACCAGTTAAAAGGGGCTAAAACAAGTTTTCACAATGACAGGCTGCTACATTTAAAATTGCTGCTTACACATTAACACATCTGTAATCTGTAATAGTTTAATTATATGAAAGAACACTGATTT
>JAUZTA010000011.1:20624143-20646305 GCA_034780835.1 Ctenochaetus striatus | reverse complement strand
CTTTTGGAGCCAGCCTCAAGCGGTCAGTCGAGGAATTGCAAGTTTTTGTACTTCCTGGTTGGCTTCAATGCGGAAGCGGGGAATTTTCCCCTTGGTATGAACTGAGAGGGAACTGAATGTTCACAAAAATGAAGACCTGAACAAATGTAAAAATAAAGATGTGTTTCAGTAGTTTAGGAGCAGTTTAGAAACTAAACTGAAAGAGTGTACCCCACACTACAGCTTTTAAAAAAAAAAATTTAAACACAAGATGGTTAACAAATATGGAGCTGATGTATGTGTTTAGGGCTTTGGGTAAATAATAGGCTTAGATAATGTATATATATTTAGTTTCAGACACTTTCTGTATTACTTTCTCTGTAAAGCCAAAAAAGAAGCTGGTAATAATGTTAAATTGTTAGGTGTAATTAGCTAATGCTTAACCCTACACCTTTTCAGTTCAATTTTATTTCTTGTTTATCTTTTGTTTTTAATGCTAGAAGAGTAACTTAATGTAGTTGTCTGTATACCAGTGTATTTGAGCTTTATAAGTTGGACACACACCGAACTAATCTAAACTAAAAACCAAAGATTTGGGGAAGCAAGGACTCATACAAAACAAATAATGTTGGGGCAACTTGCATGACTTTCAAGACTGAATTGTGTAAAGCTCTTGTCTCTGAGTCTGACCCAAAATGAACCATAGAGTAACACTGGTCACATGTATGGGAAATATGTCAAGTTGAAATACACCACAATTTACCTCTAAAAAAAAAAAAAAAAAATACACTGCGTGATTTAAATGTTTAAGCTCATTATTTTGGTATCATGTCTGGTTTCCTCTAACGGTTTTCAGTGAGAGAGCTTTTATAAAGCCAGTGTACACTACCTGATCAGCACTAAACAACTGGCAGACACTGTTAGTGTCTGCCAGTTAGTGGAGCATTTAGCAGCTAATTAAAAATATAATTTTCTCAGACTCAGCCAGAACTAGAGGGAGAGTCAATAGGGAGTCACCAGATGGACCCGAACATAACTCCAAATGCTACAGAGTGGAGTGCATGAATGAATCCTGTATGGTTGCTTGCTTTGTGAATCGCCAACTGTAAAGAGTGTTTTATTTCTCAGTTTTATTTGTCTGTCAGCTGCTTACAGATGCCCAGACAGTTATTGCAGCGGAATTCTGAGCAAAGTGCTGTGCGTCCTCAGGAGCAAAGTTGGGTTAAGGTAAAATGCTATGCTAAGAAAAATCTGACATCCCGCCACAAGACACCTACTCTTTTGTTAATGACCAAGCTTTAGCAACACCCTTCAATGGATATGATTGCTCTGTTTCTGCTCGAGGTAGTTCACAAAAGCTATTGAATTCACCAAAATGACTCCTTAAGGTGAAAAATTGGTGTGGTGCTTCCAGCTCGTTACCCTGTCCCTTAGTGGATGAAAAATCTTTTGGCTGCTTTAAATCAGAGTTGCCATTAAATGCATTATGCACATTGAGGGGCAAGAACAATTATGGCAATGGCAAGACACATTGTGCAATGTAGAAACATTAGTAAAATAAACAGATAAGCAAGAAGTTGAGAATTAAGAAGCTTTTTGCATTACCATATTAAATTTGGACTTTGCAGTAATTCTTTAATCCACTGAATTAGAAGTCACAAAATGAGAAGCACATGTAAGCAATTATGAAATGTTGATGCGAATTTTGACACCAGGGTAACTGAGAAAGGTTGAGAAGTTAAGTAGAATTGGCACAGATAATAAACAAAATAACTTGATAAATTTAAGTATTACTCTTAAAATTTTGAATACATTGTGAGTGCTTAGTGGAATTTACTACTGTTAGCTTGTTAATCGAGGCTACCTTACCTTAATTGGGACTTTAAAACTAACTCAGTTTTCTTATAAAATAAAATAATAAAAAATAAAATAAAATAAAATCTATTCATTAATCGCTTGACAGTTTACACGTCCATAATAAGGCTCGGCTCTTGTGTAACAACATTTAATATCTTACCAAGCAAGTTGGCCGCGCGCTTAGTCAGCACAGCGCAGGGGAGAAGTGGGAACAACGCACGCAGTATACCGAGGACATTTTCCCTTCTGACATAATGTGCGATTCACAGGGGAGTAACGCTATTTCTCCAGAAGAGAAAGCAAAATAATCACTTTTAATCAACAACCTGTCTACAGAACCTCTGTATCGTTAGTTAATGTTGTCAACGTTATCCACCAGAATATCGCATAGGTTTTCCTGAACACTGATTCGGATAATTTCTTAACGTTCAAACCAGTTTCTGCAATAACATTTTGGCACACATATTACCACAAGCTCTCCAAGATGTTGTCGTACTTTCATTTCCCCTGAATCCCCACCTCCTCCATATGTGTCTCTCTTTCTGGATGTTAACACTCGGTGCTGATAACTTACCTGGCCTGTCAGCTTCAGTTTAAGATGTTGACACTGTCTTCATCTCCACTCCAGCTGAGAATCACCGATGTCTCGTCTGTTTTTGCTAGTATTTGGCTGAACGGGTGCCTGTCTAAACCACAGTTGGCTAAACACGGTTCCTACACTGTAACACCACACGGAACACAACACATACATGCACACTTCCTGTGACAACTTCCAAAGTAAAAATCTCAGAGACGTTACTTCTTCATTCGTCACTGTCTACAGCATATCATTTCATCGGTTTACTCAACACTTGTTAAAAGTGAGCTGCTTCCATTTAAAAAATATCACTCAGCCGAAATGTAAAATTTTTTACACAAGAAAAGGAAAAAAATCAAATGACCTCTTATAGATTTCCTTCTATTTTTCTTAAATGTGCACGGTTAAAATACAGTCGAGTCAGTGTGTAACATTGCCAAATTGTATTAATCTTTTATTGTGAATAAAAAGCCTTACTTCCGGTTTTATGCTAGCTGTGCTGGAATATTACCTAAACTGTTATTCAGCTTTTTTTGGCTTGTTTTCTGTCCTAGCTGAACTTCAGCCCATACCATGGGGGGTGGGGGAGCAGTGTTATCATAGGGATAGCACAGCAATGTGGGTCATGTGCATGTGCACACTGACTTTTACTGCCCCCACCCCTACCCAACCACTTCTAATTTGATATAATCAGTAAAAAACTGTTGTAATACTAATGTATTTTACACTGACACAAATAAAAATAGTTTGAAAAAATGCTCATAAAAGCTAATACTCCTTACTTTAAGAGCCCTCTCTATGTTAATGTCTCAGGGAGTTATTCTTTTCCTCCCCCCACGCCTCGAAATGTTACCCCATGTTGTTCATTGGTTGCATTATGGTTTGTTCTTTTAACTATAGTTACTGTAAGCAAGGATTCAGGTGGCAATTGCCTTTTATTTGGTATCATAGCAAAAGAACACAGAATGGTTCAGTGTGTAAAAACCTGGAAGGATTGTTATATAAATGCAGTGTAATAATATATTCTTTTTAATGTAATAACAATTTTCAGTGATGATTTGATTAGATATAATCCTCTAAAAATAAAAATCACTGCTTCAGTAGAGTCTGCCATGTTGTACTGCCATGTGTCTACAGAAGTGTGGACAAACCAAACACTGGCTTTAGAGAGGGCCTTTTGTGTTTTTCACAATTACTGGTATGATCATAGGTTCTCCTACACATTTGGAGAGGGAAGGTGAATGAATATATTCATGTGGTTCACTCAGCTCACCTCACTGCTAGATGTTACTAAGTTCTACACACAGTTTCCTTTAGCACATAGGCTTACTTTAGCAATAGTATGTCTTAACATTACTAAAAAAGAAAATGACCCAGAAATGCCTCATGAGTGTAGTGACTTTAATTGGAGACAGCTTGATTTGTACATTATAACAATGTTCATAAAGTGCAACACAGAAAAAAAGCTCAAACAATCCAGCTTTTCTTTTCCTCCTTAAATAATGTACTGATATTCATACCCTAATATGAAAATATTTCACCGGACTGTCCCTTAGGGAACACATACATGTTTATTTAAAGCAAAATGACGTACAGAATTGTTTCTGAAACTCTTCACCTTCATCAGGTGCACATTTCAGCTAGGGTCTATTTCATCACACAAGAGTTTGAATTACAGATTTGCAGCAATGTTACATTAATTACCTATAGGGGATCTGGAAAGCTTGATGTTTTTTAAAGGGACTGTGGCGAGATTCTGTTTGATAAAAGTAATGCAAAATGTACAAGAAACCAGAGAACACATGACATGAAGCTAAGGTAAACCATAGCAGAGAACACCCTCACTCCCAGAGCAGGAGTTGAACTCAGATGGACACCTTCATAGAATGTGTCATTGTCAAATTCCCCATTTCCTTTTCAAAATACTTAACGACATGTTTAAACTAGATTTATGCGGTATAGCATTTTTTTTACACCATTCATTGTAACTTTGCTTTCGATTCTCAGTCCCTTAACATCATATTAACCTGCAGAAAGGGCTGCATGTTCTCAACAAGCAACCTCTTGATGGCAGTTAAACATTTCAGTCTCAATTTGTGTCTACTTTTGGAGGACTTTGAATTTGTAAAATGAAATGAAAAGTGTTTAAGTTTTGGCAACAATGGGTGACACAATTAAGGTCAAATGTCTAGATCTTGAATGATTAACTGTATGAAAAAATATGCCTGTTCTCTCTCTCACTGACATTTAAATGATAAAAGACTGATATCACTCTTGTGTATAAAGTAAATATAAAGCCACACCCAGCAGCTAATTCATTTAGCCTAGTTTGGCATACTGAAAATGATAAAACAGCCAGCCTTCCATAAAAACCTAACAGTATTTCTCAAGCTCAGTAATATGGAAACCATATTGTTTGATAAACCTACAGAAAAACTGAAGAGTCAAACGTCCATGTTGTTGTTCTACAGATGATATGTGCCAGACTATTTCTCAGCTGGGTGCATAACTCCTGCTTTCTTCTAATCAGAGTTTCCGGTGAGTGATTTTTGATACCTTTAGAGAGAGCCTGGCAAGCCCTTTCCCCAATTCCTCCAATTGCCGTGCTTAGCTAATGGCTATGGTAGCTTCATATTTAGAGCAGAGACATGCAAGTGGTATCAATCATCTGATTTAATTCCCACTGAGAAAACAAATAAGCACGTTTTTCAAAGTATTGAACAACTCCTTTTAACCTCATTGCAAATATTCTGGTTTTCTTTTTTTACTTTGCAGCTATGTTGTAAGTTGCAGAATTAGCCTTTAAATTGCTAAAGGTTTTTAATAACACCTTGTATACACAACAATGATCATAATCCTACAACAAGTGCTGTTCATTTACTTCTTTAGCTCCAACACCAAATCCTTCAAGTCCTCTCCTTGCCAAAAAAACTTGACCTATAATCAACCTGATAACATTTATTTTCAAATGAAAACACTAACACACACACATACAGAAGAGCAAATTTAACCACCACACAATGAGCCTAAAAATACAACATCCACGACTCTAATTTTTTACAGTTCCAAGTGGCTTTCAAGCATTCAAAGCAAAAACACCTTCAACAATCATAACTAGTTGTTAAGTCATTCAGTTAAGTCATCTGATAGTCACTGCTTTCAACTAGGAAGTTCTGTATATATTCGTACAGTTGTGGAGGGAAAAAAACATTTTCACATTGAATCACATACAGTCATACAGGTTTGGTAAAGATCTATCATGTGATTTAAAAGAAGAGAAAGACAGTGAAGAAAATATTAGGAAAGTCTCCATTTCTAACTTAAGTGCTCAGTATTCTTTGAACAAAGATATGACTGGATCATCTAAGGTTTCTTTCACACCTGTAGTTGGGCATCTTGCAGGATCAGAAAATATATGCCATTACAGCTGTTGTAACTTGTTATAGAGGAGCTCCTAAAGTACATTGATTACTTTTAATGCTCCTCTTTTTCACTTCTTCTCATTCTCTAATGTATGAAATGTCATCATTATCAAACGATTTGGATAAATTGTGATGTTGCTTCAAAAGTATAAAACACCATATCCACCAACATATAATCCCTTGGTTGGTCTATTTTGCTCTCAGATTACGAACAAACCACAGCCTGAGAACCTCTTTTCAGGCAGTTGTGATGCGGTTGCTTAGTTTGCAGCAGAGTTCAATGACAGCTTTCACACCTGCATAAACAAAGACAACCCAACAGGCAAACACAATATAGTTTGTTTAAAGAGCAACAAACAAAATCAGAGCACCCAAACTGTGTCTAACCTCATTCCAATGACAGAACCAAAGAAAGGCTGAGTAAAGCATTTGTATTTACAAACTACAAGCTTGCTCGTCTTAAGCGTACTGAGATCTTAAGTCTTGGGTGGTTCGTCTCTGTGTTTTTCTTGACAGAGAGAATCCCTATTATGAAAGCAAGCTAACATTTACAAGGGAACAAACAGGTCCAGGGAAGATTCTCAAAAGTAAAACAGCATTGCGTGAAAGATGGGAAAGTCAACATTGAAAAAAAGGTTTATGTTGAATGAATGGTCCCTGTGTCCTGTAAGATTTTGGGTGTAAACACTATCTTTAAATTCAAAGTTTATCATGGAATGTTTTCTGCCTGCAGTAGTTATCAGCTTATCTACAGCAGATTATGCATACAGTAAAGTGAGAGGTGTTTAGAAACCTGATATATACTCCAGTGACATGGACATACATTGTAAAATACTCAAAAAAAAAAAAAAAAAATGATGCAGTCATACTCTAAGATACTTATACTGAGCAAAGACAGTCACATTACACCAAGCTCTAAGGCTCATGATTCACTTGCCTTTCAACATTATTAATGCTGGACAATTGGCTCCAATACAAGCAGCATTGATAACTCAGTACTTGTGTGCATACTGTACTTTTGAGTGACACGAGGTATATGTAGGCATATGTAATAGTCAAAATCACAATGTTAATATAAACTATGAGAAACTGGATTTTCTAATAAAATGTCTGGAATCAATTGAGAAATAGTTAAGAGATAAAATTACCAAATTGTAATGTTAAATTTTGGCTAAACCAATGACTTTAAGTGACATGTGAATTTATTTTCTCACTATTGAAGGCTAACATTATTCTCAAGTCACATAAAAAGATAATAAACAGAACTTTAACTCTGCATGTATATCCTCAAAGGGGCGCACTTTAGTTCTGCACTAGGTTTGACATGAAGTGGGCTCATACCCACATCATTACAGACAGACCCAACTGGTGCTGCTAAAATCTGAGACCAGGACCTGAGCCAAGAGCCAAAGATATGGTTACATTTCCATATCAACAAAATATGCAAAAATATGCAAATTTCACTTGCATATTAAATACGGATCAGGCCACTTGTTACCTGCACAAGGCTACCAGAATTCTAAGGCAGATCAGGCCCGAATTGACTTTGGCTAGCACTAGGCAATTTTGAATTTAGAGTTTTGGGTTTTGCACAATGTAAACAAAATTTAACATTTCAACAATCTATAGGTTTATATATTGTTGAAGGTTTTTGTTTAATAATTCCATTTTGTTATTATTGCAGATTGTTCAAAGTACAGTGCAGTAACAGAACATTGTACAACAGTACAGTCTGCCTCTGTCTTACATCACGTCCGGTTCATGAACACGGCGAGCTTGCAGAATGTCTGGTGATTATTTTTGAGGATACACACAACAGACACTCCAATCATCATGCTTACATAAACACCTAGTCAAAAGCAATTATAAAAGCATTCTGAGCTGTTGTGGCAAGAACACATAATGACTTTAATGTGATTTTTTTTTTATCTGTGACTGATATGCATGTTAGTGCATACACTGATTAAATGATTAGGTACTGTACTTAATCACTGTTTTGGATAAAAGGGCAAAGCAGAGAGGTGCTATGTGTAGCATTTTGATGCTAACAATTCACAACCATATTTTGATGTGGGTACATTCTGCTAGCCATAAGCTGCAATTAAAAATAACTTAAATATTTGTTTAGATTCCTTTCCAGCATGGAAATGGAAATGCTAAGCAACATCAGCATACTGTGATGTTAAAATACACATATTCGATGGCTTTTATCAGCCTTATTACCTCTTGTCTACCAAACAAATGTAGCCATGTCCTCTTTGCATAATGCAGTGAGGCTCATGGGATATGTGGTCCTAATTTGGGGAAAAGCTAAATACTACACAAAGCTCCTTTAAGACTTTAGGAACATGTCTCCTTCTTGATCTCTCTTCAATCCCTATGCAAAGCAGCAGCCTTGCCACTATCGAAGCCCAAGATGAAATTAATACTATAAACACTGAGACAGTGACCGTTGATGGTCTAATACAGAATGCAAGAGAGTTTGATGAAATGGTCATACAGGAGATTGATCTTCATCTCAGTGGACCAATCAGAAGAGAGATGAGTGGAGGGAGGAAGGTAAAAAGGTAGATGAGCAAAAACGAATTTCTCACTTCCGGTATTTCTTCCAATATTTTTTTTCACTCTTAATTTCTTGTATTTCATTGCCTCTCCCTCCTTTCTTCCTCCTCCTACATTTCTTTCTATCTTGTCAGTAGCGTGTAGAGTACCAGTCATTGTCGGTCATCTGAACGAGCTCATTGACCACATCCAGCAGGTTGTAGTTGTATTTGTTAAGCAACCGCTGGTTCAGTGCGCGGTCCCCAAAACCCATCTCCACCAGCACGGCCATCATGGTGTCCTGGGTGGACGCATCAACGGGAGGCTGCACAGGAACAAAATCTTGTCCATCATTTAACCTTACACTGGTTATATGAAAATAAAGGTCCCAGCAACATTAGAACAGACCAAGTTATGTGCCGACCATTCACTAAACCCATGTCAATTATAGCAACCATAGCTAGGCAAAGCAGGCCTGGCTTTGGATTTCTCCATCTTAAAGCAACATGCAAAGGCTGTAGGAGGACAGTAGGTGACCTGCAGTCTGCATACAAGAGCTTGGATTGTAGTTTTTTACCCTCTTCTACATCTAAAATAAAAAGCAGAAGTGCAAGGAGCACTTAAAGTGTGTGTGTGTGTTTTTTTTTTAAAAAGCAAATGCTTGTATTTCTGGCTCACTGCCTTAATGCTTACAGCAGTTATTTAAGCCAACATCCAACATCACTTCACACTGTTTTACCATGTGAGGTTACAGGTCTGTAAAAAACCTTGTTCACAACTTGCACATACACTTGTGTAGAGCTGGCTACTGTAATGCTTTTTTATCTGAAATGATGCTAACTTTAGCAGTTCAGTCCTATTCTGGTGGATTTCGGGAAGCTATTAATGCAGGAAAAGGTTGTATCAGAAAAGTACCTGATCAACCAAGGTATCATTATGAGGATTGGTTAGGGTCAAAAACTGGGCAGGAAATTTCTGTCTCTTTTTTTTTTAAGACCATGAACGTCTTAACAAATGACCTATAAAAGGAGATTTTCAGTATAAACTGCTTGCTGACCTGTGTGGGACCTTGTCCAGTGAACAGGGCTTTGTAGGCAGAGGCAGCCACTGACAAAGCTCCTTTCATCAAGCCGCTAGTGATGCCTGGGTGCCTGAGGAGAAACAATAGAGGTCATGTTCAAACTGCTATGCGAAAGTTTGGGCTACATCTCCACTTCAACATTTATCTGGATACAATGATCTAATGACTGGATTAGCTGAATGAAACAGACAAATTGTGAACCAAAACTCCTTAACTTTTGTCAAGCTTTTCCGTCGTGGTAGTAAATAATTTTTCACAAGACTGTAGGAAGCTGTGAAACATCCGTCCTCTCATGACTCCCCAGCAATGCTGTAGTGAATATCCACTTCATGTCTAAGCTCCATTTAGAGTTCATGTGGTCATTACAGTAGATTATAAACCACTCTTCATATTCACTTTAAACCAAAACCCAATCTTGAAGATGAGTCTAATTCAAACAAATAAGGATAACAATAATAACAAATCACTTAAAGGAAGAAAATGAAGCATTTTGCGGTCAAAGTTTTTAAAAATACACAATTCAAAATTGGCTGTCCTCCCCAGCCCAACAACAGCGGAACCACACACCTCCTGTCTCTGACACATACGCCCACCTGTAGTATCCTACCATGGGGCTACAGGGGAGTGTAACTTAAGTCTCAGACAATCAACCTTTGGCTGGCTAGTCAGCACAACAGATCGCTAGGGTTATTAAGCGTAAAATTAGTAGCACTGTGTGAAGGTAGAACTTGGTGTTTGGGACACATACACTGTAAGCTAAGTAGGAACGTTACATTTGTTGCAATAGGAAATGCTGATACGTTAGCTGGCTAATTAGGCTAATCACCAGCACTGATCTATCTAACAGAAAACAGGCCAACTCCAGATTCACTCTGCTATTAAAACAACTTTACTGGACCACTCTACCTAAACTGTTGCCATCCAAAAATGTCCCAAAACAACAAGAAAATCAGAAATACATGCAGAGGGTTGTGTCTCTGCAGAAAACACACCACCACACAATTCTGGTGGGTCATTAAAGACAAATGAGATGGATTACTCTTTCATGCGTCTAAAGATTTTTTTTTAAGAAAATCCTGTACTTTATACCTTTAAGTTCCTGGACGAACAACTAGACTCACACATTGACAGTATCATACTTTAGAAATAAATGTCCCTTTTGGGCAATATTTATTCTCTTTCATTGTTTTAAATAGAAGCGCCACAGTTAGTGGAGTCACATCTGTCCTTACATTTATGCAAACTGTTTCCATCAAGTTCAGCTTTGGTGAACAAGGAAGTCATCTTAACAATACTCCATTTTAGGTTGGGGAGGGCAGTTTATTTCTGGTGTTATGCAGCAAAAAAAAAAAAAAATCCATAAAAATCTTTCAGCACATTGTAATTCTGTGCTGTAAAAGAAAACCTTGACTTTTGCACCTCCTCTTGGCTGTGTTCTCAGGCCTAAGAAAATCTTGCCCATGATGGGAGACCTTGGTCAGTCACAGGTCATCTCAATGAAAAGGCTGTTCTACAAAAGCAGACAGGCATGCACAGCCCTTCAGATGAGGAGAGTCTCTGTCAACTGCAGAAAATCTAGCAGAAAATCCTGTGATTTGCAATACAGTTCAAATACCTCTTTGGCATTAACAGGACACAGTAAATAATGTGTACAAACCCAGTTTCACATAAAGCTTTCTACTGTTAGACGTTGTGGCGCAGAGTGCTGGAGGTACATAAGAAGACGAGTCACGCGGATCCGAGGTCTTGGGAAGGTTTATGTCATGAGGAGCAGGCGCTTCAAGGCATATTGGTTTGTGGCAACCATGAACTTGTTTTGCTTTTAGCTTGTAAGATTTGGTGGGAGGGGCTTTATGAAGTGATTCCAGGCAGCAGATAGAGAGACAGAGGGCTTTTTAATGTGTGTTCAAACAGCTTCCCCATCATTAAGAAAACAGAGAACCACAGTATTCAAAAAAGAGAAAGCTAACATAGCTTATTAGCTGTGTTGCTCCGTTCAGGTTCTTTAATCACAGACAGGAGTGAATGCTACAATATTTTCTTTAAGTAAACAGTGTAAACTTTGTGACACATTAATCACAGAGCTGTCACGCTGTTCAAAATATATGTGTACGTATGTGTGTGTATGTGAGTGTGTATGAGAGACCTGGGATCCTCAGGGTTGTCCTCCTCAGTGTCTACAGTAGCTTCTGTATCGTCTGTCTGAGTTTGCTCAGGATCAGAGGCTGCATGAAAACAAAACATCCCATTTCATTCACACATCTATCCAGTGTCAAACGTAAAATATACATCCTGTATCCATATCTACATCTCTCAATATCTATGAAACATCTGGCAGTATCAAATTAATTAAAAGAAGCTGACAGCTGTTGTACTTTCACGCAGTCTCACAGAGCTACTTGTGTGTCTGAAGATCTTTATCATATTATTGCACTGGTAGAGATATAGCATAGTGCTTACCATTCTCAGTCCGATACGGTTCAGAACATTCTGTGCCTTCCCTTGTGGTAGCAGGCTCATCCTCTGTTTCTCCACTGCTTTCTGGACTGCACAACATCAAGACATTTTACAACTATTCAAAATCAGTTCAACAAAAACTAAAGTACCCCCAAAACAGTGCCAAAAGAAGAAGAAATTTTCAGATTAAAAAATGCATTGCAACAGTCATGGGGAGAGTGGTCAAAGCCTCTTGTACCTCTTTCTCTTTTTCTCTCTGCATTTTCTGTCTGAATTTATCTCTATCACTATTAAAATAAAGCAAAATGTCAAAAAAAATCTTAAACTTGCTAAAATAAATATTTCTATATTAATCAAAGACAAAATAACTTAAAAGCTGTTGCTCATAGTGACGAAACCATCAGCAACTAGCAGCTCTACTTAATCTACAGAGCTTCTCAACCAGCAAATAAATAATCTTTATGCTGAATAAAGACTAGACAAAACTACTTGTTCACATGTCAAACTCAAGATATATATATCTACAGCTTCCACAGCACCAAGTGACACTGTTCTCAACACTTTTTTAATTTATCAATTATTCCATAATGCTGTAAACTTTTCTGTCTCAGTTAAGAAACTTTCAGCTACGCTCTAAATTTTGCTATAATTCTTTCATCCACCTTAACTGATATATATTGAAAAAACAACATTCCTGATTAAAGAGAAAAAGCGTGCAGGAGCCTGACTTTGTTGTTGTACTGATGGAATAACTGCTGTGTAAAATTTTCATTTATTGAAGCTTCACAGCTACCCATATCAATGGCTAGTTAAAATGGAAGCAGACTAAAAAAATGAGGCTTCTCGGTACAATATCATTTAAAATAAATTTTCAAACTTAGAAGCTAAGGTGCTTCCCTAACATAAGCCTGTTTCAAATAAAGGCCTGCAGTTGAAACTCCATTCTGACCTGGCTGTAACAATGGCTTTAGGTGGTGACACCACTTCAGGTTTCAGCGGCTCATCATCCAGTGTCTGAGATGTACAAAGCATATCATTGGCGCTGCTGGTGCCCGACACCCCCGGCACTGGAGCAGCTGCACCTATATTCCCATCACTCAGTTCACCCTGTAGGGTGGAGCTGCTCAAGTGGTCTGGAGACGGGGTTTCAGGGTCTGTTGGGCTCTTAGCTGGGATGTCACCAGGCTGGGACAGAGCGGAGCTGCAATGAGGGAAGAGACTGGGAATTACAGTGTGTGACAACTAATTAAAAAAAACAAGTTAAGAGCCAAAATAGTAATAAGGTATCTAACTTCTGGTTAAAAAAAGGTAAACATTAATGTTTCCAGTCCTGATTCAATAAGCTGAAAGTTGGGGCAGACCTCAAATATACAGGAAGCTTGTTCCACTTACGAGGTGCATAAAATTTACAGACTAGTTCTGGGAGTAGTTAGTATTTCTTTCCCAGATGGCCTGACAGGTCTAGATGCCTCATAAGGTGTGAGTGAATCAGAAATGTATTCAAGTAAAAGACCATTTAGCACTTTATTGACAGGTAAAGAGTTTTAAATCAATCCTCTGATTCACAGGAAGCCCAATCTAAACATCCTTAGCTGGCATAACATTCACAATTGTAAACCGCTAATAAAAAATACAATGTACCTTGAATTAAAAGTCTATATGAAACATTAATTTCATTACATCACGGCCTTAATCAGATTTGCTTAGTGTGATTTTAAGTTTCCAACTATCTAGTTAAAAGTATATATGCTGTTTTAAATGTACTGTGCTGTCAAAACACTGTATTTTTATATCACTTCTTAACAAAACCATTTTTTAGATCCAGATTTGTGGAGTGGCCGTTAAAATTTAGGTTTAAGTCCACAACTATGTCAAGATTTCTGACTTGAGTAGTAGAATTTAACATTATAAATTTCAGATGAGCACTTACTTAAATCTTTCTTATTTAATTTTTCCTTTTATCTGACAACTGTAAAAAATTCTAGAGCATCTACTCATTGACTTGTTCAACAAATTCTTATTTCTCATTAGGCAAACGTACTATTAGACTGGTGTTCTTTTTCAGTAAAATAAGAGTGTCTTCTGCACCTGCTCTACAAGTAAAGTGTCTTGAGCCAACTTACCCTGTGATTTGGTGTTATATGAATAAAATAAAACTCGCTGACTTATTTTTTATTTATTCTTGCCTGTTTTATTGTATACGTAACCACTTCTTGAGGTCACTACAGATTTCAGCACAAAATTAACTGATTTGCATGATGCTGACAATAATTGTTACTGCAAAGAAAACAGGTCAGCTACCTGTACATGGACTCCCCTAGTGGCCGACTGGTGTCAAAACAGTCAGGGAGGATGATGATATAATCTTCTGAGGAGGTGGAGGAGGAGCGACTCCTTGTCCCTTCTCTCTTCTCCTCTCCCTCTTTCTCCTTGACTTCGTCTGGGTTTTTCTCTCTCTCCAAATGGGACTCCTCACCTTCATCTGTAATGGGAACAAAAAACTGATAAGTCTTCATTTTGAGACTATTTTTACAGAAGGGTACAGGGGACTGATAGAGAACTTCATCAAATGGTGCAATGACTATCACATAAAGCTTAATATGGACTGTTATGCTTTAAATAGGGATGTTCTTGCAATAAAGCGAAAAAAATCTTCAACATGGATGCTTTACACATATCTTCCCATTTAACATATTTGTGTAGTATTTTTCGAAAATCATAATTTCAATTAAATACAAATAAATAAAGGTATTCTACAGACAGACAAGCCCAAAATCATAATGCCTCTGCCCACTGCTGTCACGGGTGTGAGAACAGTAGCAGGTTGTCTAACTGTTAATTTGTAACCGCTATCAAAGACAATAAACAGCATTTTAGTGAATAAGTAAACGAGTCATAATCTGAAATATTTAATGCTCTGCAGTGAAGAGAACAGGTAGCTGCGGTTATGCTAATGCAAGCTGAACAGGAACAGCAGAGAGGAAAAGAGAGAGATAATCAGAGTCTACATTCATCAATAAATGGATTTACTGAGAAGACTCAGTCTTGTATTACTGGTTGTATTTCTACAGACTGACTCTTCGCAGTAGACAGATATAAACTGAAGCAGACAGAGGTGAAAAAAACATATATCTATTCAGATTTTCCTGGACAAGGGTTAACATTAGGGTTATATACAGACTTCAATGCTGCTTCAGGCAGAGAAAAGATGCCTCATGTATTGTTTGGAATCAGTGAGCTGATTAGCTTAGAAACACAATGAGTTGACTACATGTCAAAGTTCTTTTGACATGTAGTTGGCATTTTTTCCTTTATTATGATTCTGTTGTCATTACTGCAAACTGAATGTACATTAAAGATACAACAGTGATAAAACAAAAAAAAATCTCCACTCTCTTGAAATATTTAAATGTAACATAATAGGATGTCCCTTATTATATCAGTTTTGATAAAATACATTGAATCTATAAATATAATTGTGAATGTCTGGTTAATTATTTTTGCAATTAGTTTTTAATCTGTAAGAAAAGACCAGTTACACTAACTTAAACATTGGTGATGTATACTTTCTGTTTGCTGAGCAGGCTGAAACCTTATCCTTTATAGGTAACAAAAAAAATAAATTTTGACTTGAAACAGAAAGAAAATCCAACCAAAGCTGTTGCTATGATCTGAGGTCAAATGGAATCTCAGCTCAACCACTCTATCACCTGTGGTTGTGTGCTCCTGCAGTGTGGAGGCCAGGGATGGAGCATTAAGCGGGGTTGGTGCGGAGCTGGGTCCAGGTCCCGGCATCAGGGCCACAGACAGAGGAGCAGGCAGGGAAGCTTTCAGCGGGGGAGGGAGGGAAGCTTTGAGCGCAGACAGTGGTTTAAGGGCATTTTTAAAACTGCCGGGGCTGCTGTCTGGGCTCTCCGCTGTATTCACTGTTTTACTCTTCACGCAGGAAGAGGAGGAGGAGGAGCCGCCCTGAGCAGCCGGACGCACCACTGAGAGCAAACAGGAAGTCCAATGTTAGTGACTGTGCATTAATGCTTTTTCCTTTAACCACATGCAAACATATGTAGCTACTAGCAGAGTTTTAAAAAGGTCCAATCTAAGAAACTGCTGGAGCTGAACACACATCTGACATAGATGTCAAACACATGCTGTAGTTCACTCATAGCCAATTTAACTGATTGTCTCAAAATTGAGCAATGGTAGTGTCCCTAAACTGAGCAGTTTCTCACTACGTTTTTCCAATAGCTGGATACTTTTATTTTCACTCAGATTTTTGTGGATACTTAAAGAGACACTTAACTTTGATATAATATGAGCATTCTTATTATTTAAGCTATGTTTCCAGAGGCTTTCAGGCAAGTACAAAATACCTGTGTTGTTCATCGTTGTTTTATTTGCTAGTAGTCTTTTTATTGCCTTTGTTGTCACATTACTGTCACATGTAGTTCACTGGAACAGTGTGACACCCATGGAGGGTTTGTGTGATGCACTGTGCTTGTGCATGTGCACTAACTCTAAAGTAACCTAGACAAATACCAAACAATTCAGTTGACACACAAATTAGAGGAGCCACAACATAGAGAAAGGAGAAGAGCCCACAGTTACCTGTCCCTGGACGGGATGCTCTCAGAGGAGTGTGGTCAGGGGCTTCCTCCAGTGTCATTGAGCGAATCACAGTCTCACAAACAAACTGAGTTCCACTAATGTCATCCTCCCCTTCCTCCTGAGCTGGGACTCCTCCCCCTTCTGCTCCAGATCCTGCCCCATGAGGAACATCTGAGAACCAGTACAGGTGGACAAATGTAATGCCAAACAGACCAGGGGCATCATTTATCAGCATGTGGATGCTCACTTTTACACATTGAACCATGAATTTTACACATTGAAGATTAAGATTTTTCATGTCTGTGTGTAGCTTAGCTTAAAAGCTTAACAAGAGGATAAAAAAATCACTGTGAAACACTGTTATAACAATATAAACTGACATACCAATCAACTCTTCTGTCAACAAAGTGGGCAAAACTGATAGATAGTCAATTATGAGGACATACATTTTTGTTTTTATCTGAAAAACAAGGAATTAATTGATTCCATAAGAGACACAAAGAATCTGTTTATCTGTATAGTAAAATCCAGTTGAAGTCAGTGCTTGACTATGGAGATATACTTCATCCTCATGCTTGCACGTGAGAAGCAGCACATGAGCTTTTGTGATGTCTAAATATGCCACTATTTCTTTCTTTTCGCTGCACTGCCCCTTGCAAATAAGGTCTGTATCTTGATAAGATTATCTGATTTATTATAAATTTATCCTCTGGTGAAATCTAAAAGTACAGCATTTAAAAGTACAATGTCTTCACATTGTTTTGGGTATTAAAAAAGTCACCTGTTGAATCCTTAATGAAACAGTTTAGGTTAACTTAGGTTTTTTTGTGTGACAATCTTGAGTTCTTAGAAACAAAATGATTATTATTAAATATATTTGTATGGAAAAAATAGTGTTATTTTAATCTCAACCAAAACTTTAATTTTTTTCTTATTCCCTAGCATTTACCAACATATCCAAAATACGCAATCACATGTTAAAGCAAGTATCAACAGAAAAGTTCCTTACCCATAATGCTATTGATGACATCACTCTCTTCCTGTATGAGACCCAGAGACGGACTGCCCTTGTCCTGCAGGTGGCTTTCTTGAGGCAGAGGGGACATGCAGGGTGTAATGTCTGGACAAAGGATGACAGACAAAAGATACTAGTCTTAAGTCTGCTTATCAGTTAGGTCCCTACAGCTACAAACATGTTACACTGATAAAAGTTTGTTCATTTGTTGTCAGTGTGCATGGTTGATACAAAACAACAGGATCAGTACAAGCTTTTAGACACAAGCTCAATGTTCCTGAAGAAACCAGCGGAACTCTTCTTACCAGCAGGGGTGTTGTTTGGGACACTTTCCAACTCTTGGACGATGTTAATGTCCAATAGCTCAAAGGACAGAAGATCCTAGAAGATCAGCAAAAGCGGAGACAAATAAAGGATACTGTTGAGCTATGTAAAGGACAATGTATGAAACAGTGTTTTTGACCCATACTAACAGTTAAATGTCGAGCTATGCTCACTTCTGAAGTCTTCAGTTTGGGTTTTTTGTAAAGTATCCAATTAAATGTAAGTACACACTGACAATGCTTTCACACCTGCCTCGTTTGGTCTGGACTTTCACTCTTTTCAGAATAGTTCGTACCAAAATTACAGATGTGAACCCCCCCCCCCCCGGGACGATGGTCCGGACTACTGGCTGACCAAACAACTGGACCATGGTCTCCCCCAGTGCATCATGTATCATTTTGGTCCTTTGGTCCAGACCAAGGTCCAGACCCACAGGTGCGAAAGCACCCAAAAATCACCAGAGAGCCTCTGTAAGCCATATATCAAGATAAGCCATGTGCTCACTTTGACTTTCCAAACATCCAGTTTAGAAACAGTCAGCTGTAAAGTCTGCTCCACCTCAACAGGGTATCCACAGAGAATTAAGGAAGAATCCTGCTAGGAATGAATATGAGTAAAACCACTGGGCTTTAAGACATCCCTAGTGGAGTACAAAGCCAGCCAGTAGATTTTTCCACCTGCTTCAGCACAGCCATCCTTGTATGTTCCTAAAAAGACTGCAGTATCTGGTTTTAATGACTGTGGCACTTGCTCCCATTCCGATAAAGTGCTTTGAAAACTGGTTCTCCAGCATATCAAGAACGTCATTCCAGCACACTTTGAAGGTAACATCACCTACATCAGAAAGTTACTTGATTTTCGGCTCAGAATTCAGCATGATCTCCCTCGTGAACTAATTTGAAAACCAAAAACTGTAGGCTTGAGTAGTACATTTTAAAACTAGATATTGGACTTCCTCACAAACAGACCCCAGACAGTCAGATCAGCTGTCACACTTCCCCCACTCTAGTCTGGAGCCCCCCAAGGTTGCATTCTAAGTCCCCTCTTGTTCATTATGTGCACTCGTTAATTTGACTCCTGACACAGAGAGAATTCCGTTGTGAGATAGAAAACATCACCATCATCAGCTGGATTTCAAACACCTATAAGAGCTTATACCAATTGATAAACTGGTGATAAAAACCAGTGTTACAGATTATAGCTAACATAATCTCTACAGCACTGCATTTTGTTAATTCTAATAAAAAATGAACAATTCCTACTGCTGTAGCTTCATGCATCCACCTGGCAAAGCATGATGATGAGGTAGTCAGCAGGTTTATCAGTTACCACTACTGTTAATCAAAAATGTGGCTACAAAACAAGACAAATATCATTTTCAAAAGTGTTGGTTTGAAATATTACAGATAAAAATGGAACAAGACAGCTTAGCCACAGGAAGCAGGAAGCAGCCTCAAATTTCTCAGGTAATCAACTACTTGTACCACTAAGATTATCAGGTTCCCTATTAGCACTCAGTTTGAATCTCAAATTTGGCTTTTGCTTTTCACTTTGACATCCCATTCTTTGACATCATCTTGTTAATCAACTATCTTTACACTTATCAAATGAAAAGTGTAAACTGACTCCTACTACTCTGTGCTGCAGCTCTGCTGATGCTGTTGTAAAGAGAAGACACTTTCAGTTTATAGTTGCAGTGTCCGTCATCCATTATTGTACCGACAAAAAAAAACAAGACAACTGTGGGGGCAGTGGGCATGTATTGTAGTTAGTCTATGCCCACACACTGAGTAACTCCCTTAACACTCACAATCGTGGCATGTCTATCACACATATATACATAAATTCCACACACACAGTTTTACAGACTGCTTTTTTTTTCATATGGTGCATTCTTCGAAATAAACCTTTGTTGTAGTCTTAGAGCACAGATTAGGTGTAATGGTTGTAAATTATTACCTGTGCAGTAAGCAGATCGACTGAGGGGATGTAGTACTCTTCTTGGTCCACAGACATTAATGGTGGCTCCCTTGAGGCTGCACAGGCTTTTCCATCCTTTGCCACTGGGTTTTTACCCTGCAAACAAAACCAGGGGGTCTCTTATAACCATTGCCTATGCACAAATGGGGCCTGAAGGATGCATATGATACTTCCCACGCAAAAGTTGTGCTCCATTAAGACAAACTCAAGAGGAAAATATATATAAATACACATTTAATAACTTTCATTTTGCATTCTTGTTTTCATTTTCCACAGTGATTCTACCTGTGGTGTGACACAAGGTGACACCAATATTCCATCAGCCATCATGGGTGCAGGAGCCAGAGGATCAACCACAATGCTGCACCAGACTCTGGGTCCAAACTGCTCTCCAGCATGTGCCAGACGCCAGTGGGAGGTATAGGAGCCTTCCACATTTGGAGCACACAGTGCTACACTCACTATACCAACCTAAAAAACAGAAAGCATCTTAAGAAAGCAGTGCCATTCTTTACAACAGCGTTCAAATGACAAAGCATTATGTTGATGACAATTATCATGTGATCAATGTTTTAAAACAAGTACAAAGGGTACTTTTCAAAAGTTATGTGAAAATTAAAACTTCCTGCATGTCGTAATCTTACCTGTCCTGGCTGGAGGAAAGGAACAGACACTTCTCTCCAACGGTCCCCAGATCCCACTGCCAGGTTTCCCCACATGAACTTCAGCTGCAGGCAGCAAACAAGGCAAAGTATAATGCACAATTATCAGCTGGGGTTTATTCAGCAAACACAACTTTAATTTACTCTTACATTCAAGTGGTGTCCAAGATGTCACTTTTTGTAACAAATCTCAAAACTATCAAGACTATCACAAACTTTTCAGTTCCTGAAAAGAAAACCATTTTTAGCTCATTGCTTTGGAGTTACAATAGAGAGTTTTACACTCACTGTTGCTTTACATCTCAAACTAATGTCCACAAGAGAGAACTCTCATCAGTAATGATTGTGCTGCTATTGTTACACACCACAAAGTCTTGTTTAGATATTCTCCTGTTTTCCCTGTTAGTGTTACTCCATTACCCAACAGCTCTTGAATCTATTTCAAATTAAAAGACCTCTGTCATTTCAGAGGACAGAAATCCTTCGCCCAATCAGTTTACATTGGCCCTGCTCTAAAAAAAAAAAAAAGAGAGAGAGAGAGAGAGAGAGAGAGGACTGGATACCTTAGTATCAGCACTCCAGCTAATTGTTCCAGTGTTCCTCATTTTCCAGTACTTGATAAACTTTGTTCCAGGACGCAGTCGAGTTCCATCTGGAAGGTTCTCGTCCAGAAATGCAGCTGTCATGGCTGGAACCACCAGGGGACAAGGGCGCTTTGGACGCCTAAGAAGGAATAAAAAATGTTGTGAATATATATGTGGCTTTGCCAGATGAACCTAATTACCTTCTTACCACTTTTTATTTCAACCATTAATTCATTCAACTTGTAGTGAGTTATTTCAACTTTCTCCATTACTTTTAATAATTTCACCAGTTATATTTTACTCTAAGATTACTTTTTTAGTGTTTATCCATTGCTGATGCCTGTTCATGTTTCATCACTATTTCCAGTTATTTAGGTATTTGAAACATTCACACATCACTTCACTTCTATGTTTGCTGAATTTCTAGCTTTTACACACTTCAAAAATGATGTTCAGGTTTAATAGCTGCCTCAAAATAAAGGCATATTTTACTGAAATTACATTTTTACTGTTTCTTAAATTGAGCTACTCCTTTATTTTCCTAACACTTCTCAGGCAATCTCAGAGAAATCTCTAGAAGAGAATCACTGTCCTATGACCTTTAGTGAATAATTATTTTTCTCCAGTGTGAATCCCAACCTAAGAAGTGTGGACTATGATTTTTGTTCACTTACTCAGGGCTGCTGTGCTGGGTGGCTCGAGGCTGCAAAAGGACAGGCGAGGAGCTTCCATCTCTGTGGGAGGAACTCCACTGTATGCCCCGCCTCTCCATCCTCAGCTGTTTCCGGATTTCTTTAACTTCAGCCTTCAGCAGGCGCTTTTCTGCTTTCAGCCGCTGCTTTTCTGCCTTCCTGAAACTGCGGTCTCCTCGCCTGTAGAACCTGAAAGATGGCAACCATATAAAAATTTAAAGGAGATCAAGACAACATCATGTACAAAGAGATGCCAAATATGCTCATTAACACAGAATGACATCGGGGTTTGGCCAGAGTTAGCAACTGCAACAGTGATAGCCTTAAAACATATAATTTTTTTGTTTTGTTTTTTAGACACCTCGGCATGTTACTAAATGTACCAA
>JAUZTA010000011.1:20577114-20596468 GCA_034780835.1 Ctenochaetus striatus | reverse complement strand
TAACAATGAGGCAATCCACTGGGTTTTATGTATAACTGCAGGGGATTGTGGGTAACGCAGACTGTTAGTCCATTAATAAATGAAACAACCATGTGATGAAGACATATGGCCTAGCTCTATCTGCCCTTGGCTGGTACTCTGTATGTGTACGTGTGTGTATGTGTGTGCGTGTGTGTGAGCAAATAATTTAAAAAATGTAGTATCACTGGATTGAGTTGCACACTCAAAGTGAGATAGGAAGAACAAGACAGACAATACAAAAAGGCAGTGTGTTGATTGTGTCTGTGTGTGTGTATGTGTTTGTGTGTGGTGTCAGAGAGATAGGAAGAGACAGAGCGTGTGGGCTGGAAGAGTGGGAGCTATCCGTAGAGAGACGGTTTGACCTCTCTGCTGCTGTAGCTGCTTTTAGGTTCTACACACATACACACATAAATGCACACAGACACACACAGGGACATGCACACAGGCACACGCACACAGACCGGGTGATAGTGTACCAGTAAAGGCAAGAAAGGAAGAGCTACATTTGCGAGTGTCTTAAGTTTAATGGTCACAATGTAATCAGGTTAATTATTTTATTCTACTCTGAACCAAGTCCCTGCCATAAGAATTGGAGCTGTTGAGCAATGCACTGTGGCACTGCTGCTCCTTTACCATCAGAAAGTGTCAAATCACAGAGCACATCTACCAATCCAGGTCATTTCACTATAATTTTGCTTGTATTTTTTGCAATACAAATGAAAACAAGAATCAAAGAATTTCCTCGGTTTGTGTTCACATCTCTTTGCAAAGCCAGAAAATAACCAACAAGCAACTGTGTGTTCCCCTTTCTACACCGAAATGAGTAGGAAGCAAAATCCAGTAGTTACATCATAAGTTCATAAGTAAATATGTAGGAGTGCATGGGAGTCTGGGTAATAGATTTGGATTTTGGTTATCTAAAAGATTTAGGATAATTATTGATATATTTTTTTATGATTTTTTTTTTATGATATGCTATTTTGCTATTTTACACAACCAATTTCTTAATTTATTTGAAGTTATAAACACTATTAGAAATCTGAAATCTCTTGTAATTGGTATTTGCTGGAAACAGGCAAAGGGAGAGCTCTTTTTTCATGCTACACCAAGATTACCCTTATTAGTTATTGCATGACACTCTCTCACCCTCTTTGAGTGTGTTGTAGTTAATTTCACAACCAAATTTGTATGTCTAGGCAATGAAGTCCCCCTCCAATCAAAAACATTTTTGTTTATTGTTCCTTTACAGTAATGTTTGTGCTTCATCATGTAGGTTAATGCAGCGCATTTTTTAAGAGGCAATTTAACCTTTTTGTGTTCAAAACTATATCAGAGAAATTATCAGTCATTTAAAAAAAAAAACATTTAAATATCATATGTTATATGTGAAAGTATCAGAATATTGACCCTGGTTGCTGCCTATCATGGGACAAATATTACACATTTAGTTGTTTCTTGGATTCTTGGAATTTAAAGAAAAATTCTTGTGTTATTCTAAATTTTGTACTTGCCAGTAAATCCGGTGTGTCATGACTTCCATTTAATCACACATGTCAACCACAATGGAGGTCCAGGACTCTTGAGAAATAGTGGGTGGGTAAAGCTCTCAACACACAAACTAGCTGATCCCTTATTTGACAAGCAAATTTACAGTGATGCCCCATTAAACCATATTTTTTTCATTTCGCTTATCCCTTCTTTCAGGTATAGTTTGAAAAAGGTATTCTTTCTCTATGCAATTTAAGTGTAAAATAACAGTTGGTGTCCTTGCTGACAGCATTTACTGTTATTTTACAGTGCACATTTTATATTTTAAATTTGATAGTTTATATATATACTATTATTATTATTTATATATCTATATAGAAATAGTCTGCATTCTCAGGAGATATTCTTGTTTTTGGTTTCTTATGTCTGTACCGAACTGGAAAATACACTTTTTATGTATTGTAGTCCCTTATCTATCCAACTACCCAACATAACTACAACTAATTGAGCTCAAGCTAGCAACCGAGATTGCTCTGGCAGTTGCTAGCATGAGCTCATAAAACTGAAACAGACTTAGAGAAACTCTAACTGAAAGTTTAACACTTCTACATTCCTGCAGACAAACAGTGGTGGGCACTGGCAATTTACCAGCGTAACGTTACCACCAGAGTTAAACTACACACTTTAGATTGGTGTTATAAAATACAGTATTCACTACGATGTTAATGAAAAGCTAGATTTGTCTTGTAACAGTCGCATGAGTGCACTGTTTTTTACTGATCAATTTCAGTTAGCTATTGTTTTGGTTAATCAACAGCATAAACTTAATCTGCATGCAAGATATGTACATCAGTATTTTACAATTATTATGAAATAAAGTAAGATAGTGCTGTAAAATCCACAAATAAATTTACAGCAATTCATTACATTGTACTTTTTGGAGGCCATCAGTTTTCTGCTGTAACCATGGAAACTGCCAGTGAGAGGCAGGGGAAAAAGAAGGGATGATGTACTTTATACCAGCAGATGGATAACACCAAACCTTTGGCTGGCGGGCTCGGTGGGCTCCTGGCTGAGTTGTAGACACACACTCACACAGTCTGACTGTGAATTCTGCCAGGACATGGGGCTTGGCGCATTTATTGCCATTTGTGTCCCAACTGTGTGAGGTGGAGAGTGCAGTGTGACTTACTGAGCTGACACGTCTAAAAGGCTTTCTGTCTGTCTGGCCGAAGTCTAATCCCTAGTTTTTTACATCTTCCAGAGACTAACTGAAACTATTTCTTTCCCTCTTCTATAGCTAACTGACGATGGATCTATTCCGTAGAGGAGAGCTGGGCCTGCTGGGAGGAGGAGAGGGGCTGAAAGATGATTCAGGCGTTTCAGGGATCAGCTGGTCGGCCAGTCGACTCCCAGAGGACATGTACCCGTCATCAGGATTGGCCCTTGCTGCTGCCTATCATGACATCAAGACCCGGCTGGCTAGTCTTGAAAGGGAGAACAGCAGCATCAAGAGGAAGCTTAAACACTACGAGGTTAAGGTGGAGAGCGACACAAACACGAACACACATACACACTTTTACACACATACGAACACACATACACACTTTTACACACACACGAACACACACACACACTT
Organism: Ctenochaetus striatus; assembly: GCA_034780835.1. NCBI lineage: Eukaryota > Metazoa > Chordata > Actinopteri > Acanthuriformes > Acanthuridae > Ctenochaetus > Ctenochaetus striatus. Next base: position 20,593,320 of record JAUZTA010000011.1, on the reverse strand, counting down.
TTGCATAAAAATAGAAAACAGTGAACTTGAATTATTTTCTGGAGAGTCAATCTCCTCTCCTGCCCTCTTTTCCTATGTCTCCAGTTTCCTATGATCAGTGAATTTGGAGAGGAAAGGATGCTTTGCTGTTCCTGTGAGCCCATCATCAAGGATACCAGTGTAATCCAGTCAGAGACCACCAACCTACAACAAAGGATCAACACTCTCACCCAAGAGGTATGCTGTTATATTATCAGTGTTGTTCTTACTACTAAAGTAATTGCAGAAATCTGGTGGCCTCCATATATTTAGTCTGTTGCTCGTCCAAGCTGTGATGTGTTCAGTACAAAACTAGCACATTATTATTTTACATGAGTTATTTTACATGCTTGTTTGAATCATCACATTATGATTGTTTATATTTTTCTTTTTAATCAAACATTTGAATCAATAAAGTGTTGTACTGTGAATCCCAGCTGCATTCATGGTCACCACATCATACTGTCAGTCAGCAGTGAGCAGTGACCAGAGCCAGATCATATTTCTAGGTGTGGTCCAGCGGAGACCATTAATCACATAAGGGTGGGAAATTCTTGTATTCATATCAGTTGATTATGGAGGCATGACTACCACAGAGCAGTACATCATAAGGATTAATATATGATAACCTTTTTATATTATTTTCAATTAATAATTAAAACTCTAGAACTGTTACTTAAAGTGTGTTTTTCTTGAAATCTTTTTTCAAGCTCATAAAATGATTTCAATTTGAGGTACATAAAATAATCAGACAAGGCTCATATCAAAAGTTTCTCTGTTCTACTTAGGATGCCAGTCAAGTTGAGAAATCACACTTTGCCCATCTCGGCTTTTGCTCAGTGTTTTCTTTATTTTGGGTGCAGTTTCTGTGCCAGTAAGACATTTTTCAGCAATATGTACCACTTGTTTCCAGAGCTCTTAAAAACATTTCATCCCTGTGTTCCTTTAGTGTCCACACCAGAGCGTCAACTAAATCTTCAGCCAGACCTAAATCAGGTTTAGGTATCTTTATATACCTTTAGAGGTAATTTAGTTTACAGTCAGCTGTAATAGATGTTACACATAGCAAATAAATACAAAAACAAATTCCAAACACACGTTACAAATTGCTGAATGTCATTCATAAGGCCGGCAGCAGCAGGAATAGTTGGCTTGTTGAATATGTTAGTTCTGCATCGTGCATCCACCTGACCGTAGCAACACTCCTCAATGGATGGCTCAAATCAGCCAAGACAGATTGGGCTTTCGTCACAGACCTGACCTTCTTCAGGTCACTGAGCTCATACAGATGGGTACCGGCAATTTTGCTGGACACCTTCACGGTACCCAGCTGGTGATATTTTAATTCAACAGAAAATGACCAGTGTGAGCAAAAAAAATAAAAATAAATGAAGGAACGGATTAAATAAATTCATACACAACATAATGATAAAATTGCATACACCAAGGTGCCGTTTCACACACTGCATCAGCCTCAAAACACGATGAATTGTCAATCGCTGTACCAGGATGTTTGCACCAGTTCAACATCCTGATTGTCCATCATAAAATGGGAGATGACAGTAGAATTATTCCTAAAATCGATGCACATGTCATTATTTCTTTTTTGCCACATAAATAATTAAAAAGTACGATTTGCACCAATCAATAAAATCACTCACTACTGAACCGTGTTTAGAGTCTGCCTGTTCAAAATTGTGAACACTAGTACCATAAAAAGAAAAACTTGTGCAAAAAGATTCAACTTTTGAAACAGATACATTTTAAACAGTCAATGTACTTTTCAGTGACTTATAGAAATTCTTTGAATTACCACAAAACCAGTGTTTCTGGATCTTGTGATAATGCACACTCCCCCTCACTGAACACAACACAGATAAGAAAGTAAATACACAAAGGCTTTGTGCTGAGCAATAAAAGAAAACAACTAAAGAAATCTTTAAAAATTATTATGCTATTGAGTTGCTAATTGCTTCTGCAAATAATAATAATACAGATAATATAATTTAATATTGATAGATAATAATAAGAAATTAGGCACTAGGAAAAGTAACCTTTGTGATTCTTAAAAATAAAAGCTCTTACTAATGTACAAGTAGCTATATAATTTAAGTTTTGCTGTGGCACAGTGTGGGACAACATGACTATCGAATTGGATTCATAATCGTATCTTCTATTACTGCAGAGATTGGCTTTATCTATACTCCTGACCGTTGGAGGGAAGCATCAACAAGTGTACAAGAGGATTTGGTAAAAGAAGGCCCACATGATGCTTGAACATTCTTACAATGCTGTGCTCTAGTGGTGAATAAGAAGTTATTTTTGATAAAACCAAGTTGCTTCAAATTTTACTATGAACATTACAATCACCAAACTGAAAAAAATCTTCATACTGCCTGAGCTTTTATTGAACTTTTTACTGTCCACTATTTTTAATGTAGAGCAAAAGTAACAAGGAACAAGTGCAATTAAGTTTAAGTTATTTGTAACTGCTTTATTTAATTAGAAAAAGTAATGTGATGCATTCGAATTTACACCAAAAGTAGTGGAATTTCAGTATCATGTTTTTCTTTGAAGCATTATTTTGTTACATGTTACTACCGATGCTCGTTACTAAGTGTAACTCTAGTTTTATGAGTTTGTTTGTAGCCCATTAACTTGCCTTGGTTGAGAGGTGGCCAGAGGGATGGTAAGACTACATTCTGGTGTGTTAATGTCTAGCTCTGACTGCACCTTGGCTCCAACCTTACCAGTTAGGAAAGATTCTGCTAAAAACTACTTTTAAGGTCACTAACACATGTGATTCTGTAAAGGAAGTTCAATTTGAAGATCCATTGGTACATGGACACCCCATCCAGGTAAATTAATTCATAAATCTTGCCTTCAGACTCTATTAAGATTTACATACTCTATTAAGATTTACCCTGACACAAGACACTTAAAATTGTCATGTGTAAATGTAACCTTTGACAACATAACAACTGCACAATTCCTGAATTAACTGAAAAAGGCCTTGTTTTTATAAACAATGGAAAACATAACAAGACAAATGTAAGACCCGAGTAGCAGAACACTCAAAACGTCAGTTAAAACAAATTCTGAAAAGTTTCTCTGTCTGTCTCAGTTGCAGAAGAGTAAGGAGAGAGAGGAGAGGTTGGAAGAAGTCATCCAGGCTTATGAGAAGATCCACATGGAGAAAAGCAATGTTCAGAGGGACCTAGATAAGATGGTAAAAACACACACACACACATATATAAACAATCTCTTTGTAGATAATGAAAGAAATTAAATCTAATATGCCTAAGTATGTTTTTATTGGTGTATTTTCACCTGAAAACAAGAAGCATTGTGTTTTCATTGCCTTAGAATGAGTCAGTTATGTATACAGATGGGGGAGGGTCCCCCTCCACAGAGTCCGATATGTTGTGTCTACACATTGGACCATTTAACCAGATATTTGTTTTTCAGTTTCATGTGTGTCTGTGTACATGTTTCTATGAGTCAGACAACTCTAGCAGAGCAGCATGTGGAGCGAATCCGTAATCTGGAGTCTGCCCTCAGACAGAGAGAAACTTCAATTCAGAAACTCAGCGCTCAACTCCGCAGCAAGGACACACGTTCATCACAAATCCACACCAGCCTGGATGTACCAGGAGGTAGGTTCTTTTTATAATTATGCGAGAAGAAATACAATCATAAAAGTACTAGCAGGAGGTAGAGCAGGATGCCTTCTTATGCTGGTGGTTAAATCCCTGACTTCTCTGGTTTGCATGGCATAGTGTACAGCATCTACACAAATCACCAACACTACCAACTACTAAGCATGCCTGGCATGCTTGACTATAATTGGACAATAGCTGCTCTAGAGAATGGTTTAGTGAATACTTAATTAAAAAACACAGTGTCAAAAATTGGTTAACTTTCTTTTTCCAGGAAGTCATTCACAACTCGATCCCAACATTACTGTTAACTCTGCATTCACATGCACCTCTGCACAAAAGTGATAGACAGGTGATGTGGTTCTGTTGTCACAGCTTTGTCACCGTCTTATCACTGGCTTCTACTGCACATCAACTTATAAATGAAACCATAAATGTGAACTCTGGTGGCCTCCATGTTTACTTCCTTGTAACAGTGTGACATTTTTGTCATTGTTCCATAGTACATGTGGGTCAGTTGAGGACTGTGAATAATTCCCATTGAAAAGTAATGTAGGCCACATTTAAAAAAAATGTGAGTAATCAAACTAAACAATCTGATCTTAGAAATAAATTGGAACTGAGTGCCTAGGCTTGCAGTGTGAACATAGCCTGTGGTGGTCATTTCAAGTGCAACTGAGGTGTATTTCATCATTACCTTGCCGTAGCTTTTGGTTATGAGCAGTACATTAAGCTAGCTTTTTTTCTGCAGTAGTGCAAAAGCAATAGAAAAAATCCCATTCCAGAGGAAATAGAATTAGAAAATATGAAAAAGACTGAAGTTGTAGTGTGTCTTATTCTATCAGAGGGACGTGGCCCAACGCTGCAGAGCTCCCGCAGTCTAGATGCCCTGTCAGACCTTAAACTGCAGCGACTGGAGGCGGAGCTTGAGGGGGCACGACACCAGGCTGAGGGAGCCTGTCAGAGGGAGAAGGAGCTGAGGGCTGAGCTTCAGCGACTGCAGCAGGAGGTAGCCCAGCTACAGGAAGCACAGAGACAGGTAAGCCTCCTGCTTCAGAAACTGAATGTTAACACTTCTTTTACATATCTTTACTACAGGCCTTCAGACTTTGGCCGTGTTGTGACATTTAAGAACCAGTTTGTGAAACAATGAGACTAATATTCATAATATTAAAGTGTATTAGATTGTATTAAATTAGATTAGACAGCATTTATTTTGGGAAGTGCAAAACCAGAAGTGCAAAGAAGCAGTGCAGAATTGTTAATGTGAAGGCTCTATAAATAACAATTAACAGAGATGACTATATATACAAGAGTGAATATGCTTGGATAAATACAGCATGAACTATATTGACAGTTTAAACTGAGTTGAAATGGATGGTTTTTGGTTTAGACTTTAGTGTTCCAGTTTAAGATTTATTTTCACAACCAATTCAACACAGAGAACACACAATTTTGGGTACAGCAGGGAACTCCACATTGGCAATGATGTGAAGTGATGCTTAGGGGGCTGATTAGTGTCATTTACAATTGTGAGTCCAAAGCATCTAATGGCTCTGTCAGTCATGTCTGAGAGCTTTGATGAAAAAATGCTAATCATTTTAGGCACAGTATTTGTGATGTTGCTTGGTATTTTTTCATCAGAGATAGTAAACATGGTGAAGGAACAGGGAGGACACTACGGAAGAACAGGCTGAGACAGAGTGGGTGTAGTGTTGTTTGTTTTCATAATGTTTAAAGTGGTTTGAAGCTGCTAGTATATGTTTTAGTGCAGTGAAGTCTAGCATTTCAGACATTTAGCTAGAAAATGAAGACTCCTACAAACTCCCAAAACTTTACAAAACTATCTAAATCAGGACAGGATGGATGGGATTCTGGCAGGTACGCTATGTACACAACTAACAGGAAAACATGACTGACTGTGATGAAGTTTATAGTATTAAACAAAGATAAAAACAACACTTAATAGTATTAGCAGCAGAAACAGAGTGAAATGATTACACTAGATACATACAGCATGTGCAGCAGTGGAAGCAGGCAGTACAAGTTCTAAATGAAAACTTGCTGTGCAAGTGAAGGAACAAGAAATTCTAGTGACAAATAATTTGCCAGATTCCCCTGATCCCTCAATATGTAGGCCACATTCTAAAATATAATGTGAACAGTCAAACAATTTAATCAGATCTTAGAGATAAATCAGAATTGAATTGACCACAGTGTCTGTCTCTGTCAGTCACAGGACCAACACTGTGAACACTGTGATGTAGAATGGATAAAGAAAGCCGGGGACGAACAGTGAGTCTTTTTTCAAATAGGCTAACATTTTTTACCAGTTCACTTTAGGCATCAGTTTGTATTTAAGTATTTAGTCACTCTGGTTGTTTGTTTCAGGGTGAACCTAGCTTTGGCCTACACTGAACTAACAGAGGAGTTGGGTCGTGTCCGTAATCTGGCTGTGAAGCAGAGTGAGCTTTTGCGGCATGTCTCACAGGAGCCCGGTAGGTCACCTGTGTTTCTTCTTGGTTTAAGGACTTTATTGAGTCGTTAGGTACCATATTTTAAACCAGCAAACTGCAGTTTATTACAGTTCTTTTTTAAAAAATCTACACATTCAATTTAATTAATGTGAGAGGAAGGAAAGAAATGAACAGGTAAGCGTACAACTGAAAAATAAAACAAAACAAACAATAAAAAAAAAACGGAGGTATCACAGTCTCTGAAATCATTCTAATTAAATCTACAGCCACAGTCACAGCAACAGCAATGCCCATAATTCAACCCATGTGCAATCACAATGACTACCACAGCCATGCATCATAAAAAAGAGCCTATATAAGTTATGTAATTATTAATGATACAGTGATACAAAACTGTCAACAATTCATCTAATATGACCACAAGTTCTTTTCAGCAACCTTAATTATGTTATAATGCTCATAAAATTAAAAAGTGAAAAAAGGAATGACTCTTTGCTCTTTACCTTAATAGGGATCTCCTAATAATAATTTACTAAAAGCTTGTTTCTTTATTTCTTTATTTCTGGCAACCTTTGAAGATCTGTTCGTATTACAGTGTTGTCCCATGAACTTTCTTTACCATCATCCATTCTAGCTTTGCTTCCGAAGATTCGCTTTAAACTAAGGTTAACTGACATAAAGAGGTGGGGTATGGTGGTGGGAGGATAGTACCTCTTTTACAATTCTCTGTTTTTTTGTCTTTTTCCTCCAGTCTCTCGTCCCCCGCCTGCTCCTCAGCGTCTCTCTCCCACCTCCCCCCAGCGCCCCTCGGTCTCCCCTGAGAGGCTCCTCCCCACAACCTCCCCTCCTCTGTCCCAAAGTGACGGTCCTGCCTCTTACTCTCATCAGCCAACCAGCAGCCGTCTCCGAGCAAAGTTCCAGGGTCGCCGCAGTTACTCAGAGGTAAGGTTGAAAATTTTGGTAAAATGTTGTTGAAATTTGACTCAATTTTGTAAACATTTTCTCAGTATATTAGTGAAACCGCAGATTTATTGCAAAGATTAGTTCTTCTGCCTTTCAACCTCCTCCACTTTTTCCAGGTATCTGACCCATCAGCAATCCAAAGACCCCCAGCTCGCCTGTTGAGGGATCCAGTATCCACTCTCCCTAAGCCCAGGCCCCTCCTAGGGGAGATGCAAGGTTATGGTCACAGTATACCTCAGCTCCGTACCTCTCTAGTGGGCCTGGTCAGACCTGCCTCGGCTCACGGAGCTGGAGGGGAGAGAGGCGGAGGAGGTGGAGGAGAGAGAGCTGGTGGCAGCAGTCTGAGCAGCAGTCCACTTCACTGTGCTCTGGACCAGAGCTTCTCTTTGGTTCCAGAGGTGAGAATGAGAGCTGTTATATATGAAGTTGCTACTTTCCTCATTAACAGTTTTGCATGCCCCCATACTTCTCATTGTGAGTAGAAAGTGAATTTAACCACCTACTATGTGTTTATAGATAATGCCCTGATTTGTCCCATTACTCAGAGATGGAGCAAATATTGTAATTATGATGGGTTTGGTAAAAAATATCAGGAAAAATGTTTGATGCTTAAGGAAGTGTTAGCATGCTAAGGTTGTGAACATTACTGCTGTAATTCAGTATGTTTGGACTGTGAATAATTAAAAAAAATACTTAATTGGATTTGTTAAATGTAAACAGTAAGATCTGTCGTGTAGGACTAGATGTTGGTATCCCCTATTACATGCGTGCTTGAGGCACCAATGAGACACTGTGGGAAGGTCAAGTGGGTGGTGTTATCCTTTGGGTTTTGAAGTGTTATGCTGAAGTGGGCTTCTTTACCTAGTTTTGAGAAGGCTGGCTAAAAGAGGCCATTTTTTAAGGGCGTTGCTGCAGAGGTAATGACATGGGGCGGGCTAGCTTGCTGTGTTGCAGGGACAGAGACATTGATTTTGTTTAGGGGGGCTGCTGAGATTGCAGAGCCTGCTCAGCTGATTATGATTTGGAGACTTATAGTGGTTTTTTCTTTTTTCAAAGGGCTAGATCCAATAGTTACATAGATTCTAATGTGATTGGATTAGACAGGGTTCTGAGCCATTTTTATTTGTCAACTTTGTTTATTTTCACAAATGAGCATTTAAAGTAAAACAGCATCAACAGTGTGTAATAATGATGACATGTTTTGTATAGTCAGTCAAATTTGATTTTTCAAAGGGCAATAATACGGAAGTAGCCAGTCCATCCATGTTTTAATTAGATGTACCTTTAACTTTGTTTCAATAACAAATAAATAGTTCTGGTTATTTTGTTTATACATATTTGTTATATCTATTGTATATTGTAATATAATGAAATAAATTAAGTGAATACTCCAACATCACTACTAGCCCATGGCATATCACCTCATACATGTGTTACTTACCTATAAGATATAAATTAATATTTTTGATAGAGCTGTATTAAAAAAAACACTGTTCTCTGATCCTTGTAACCATATTTTTTTACACTAATCATTGTGCTATCCCTAAACCCCTCTTTCTTCCAGGTTCATCACTTCTGTCGCCTTAACAACCCACCTGAGCCCACCCCACTGGTGACACCACCACAGTCCTCTGATGATGAAGAGGTGATGTCATTGACAACAATGTGTATGGCTGTTCTCAGGGCTTTAAAGTAGGGGTTACTCATTTGTGATGTGTACACTTACAGGATGTATGCACATATCTTCCACCACCTGGCAGCCCGCCTCGAACACTTGGCACAGTTGGGATTGGTTCATCATCTCCTAGAGAACAGCCCCTACACCCTTCATTCCCGTCTCCTAGGAAACAGCCCCACCATCCGTCTTTCTCAGCCCCTGAGGGCCCTGCCACTCTCTCCTGCCATCTGCCTCACTACATGAAAGCTGATCATGCTCAGTCATGGCCCTCAATTAATGTGAGTAAAACGATGGCAATTACATTAAGCAGCTCAGTGCAAACGCCAAAAAAGGATACATTTGGGAAAAATAAATGTTGTATTGAACTAAAAAGTCCCATTTCTTCTCCAAACTGTTCTGGAAATGAAATGAAGATGGTATGAAACATACTATCAGAAGAACTTTCTTAAGCAAAGAAAAATTCATTTTGGTGACTTAAAATTTCATATAAACATATGAAATAAGCAGTTCATTATGAAAAAACTGGACTTTGCTCTTTGCAATTGCAGTTTAAGAGCCAAAACTTTGGAATTTGTTGAATCTGAGTCTAAATCTCATATTAAAAGCTGCAGTAGTGAAACTAAAAAGTTTGACCAGTTGACCAAGCAACACTTATGACTTATGTTGTAATAGCAAACAAGTAAGAGAGCACTAGTCTGTTTACATATTCACCCATTTAAGGTCAATATCAGCATTTACTTGTTGTTTTCTGATCACAAATTAGGGCTTTCATTAAAATATTTATAAATACATGTTTAAAAAACAGTTCTTAGCCACAAATTGACATCCTCTGCTTGCTTGAATTTGAGGTTCAGTAATTTGATACAGGTGTCTTCCTCTGTCTTTAGTTATGGATGGAATCAGAAGAGAATGCTGTTCGTAGCTGCCCTCTGTGTCAGCTGATGTTCCCAAATGGTTACCCTGACGACGCCCTAATCAAACACATCGACTCCCACTTGGAGAACAGCAAGATCTGACTTCTTTAATCAGGCCTTTTAATCACCTGACGTGTACACTGGTCCCACCCTTATTGGTCTCTATCTGGGTTTTATCCAGTAACGGCCCTACTGGACCTGTATGCTTCTTTCTGTGGAACGCTCCTCGTACAGCTACAGTCATCTGGTTGGGCCCTACATTCTACTGCCTTCTGCCTTTCCTTCCAGATTGTAGAATCCAAGCAGCAATCCTACAGTTCCAGAAAAAGATTGTTTTTTAAGCCTCTAGGTTCATGTTGTATAATTTTATTTCCTGGTTGTAAATCTCCTTTTTGATCACCAAGGACATACAGAGATTGCCCAACATCTCCCACAAAGTTTCATATCAAGAATTGTTTAGCAGTAGTGTTTTTTCTTCTTTTACAACCAAAACCTTCATTTGTACATAGACCTGAGTGATAATGAAATAACAGATGTGTCATGTCCCAATGTGCACCAAACTAACCGGATGTTCCAGCAGAGAGACATAATGTCATTAACACAATAAAGCACTCCACTTCCCCCTCAGTTCGTTACTGTCATACAGGCAGGAGACTGAAAGATTAATTAGCCTGATTGATTAATTTAGTCCATCTCAAAAACTGATTAATCACAAAAAATGTACAGAAATAAAAAGTGGTTCATCTATAATTGTTTTTATCATTGCTTTGTGGCCCTCAGATTCAAAATTCAGGGCTGCCTGAGGATTCTTAACGCTGGTGTTTCATGAATTTGTTAAAACATTTTGCATGTTAAGATATCCCATAGTTATTACAAGTATTATCCAGATTTTTAAAATTGTTTTTCTCATAATTATGAATCCAATATTCATAAGGTTTTTGATTACTAATTGTGAGAAAAGTGATCTAATCTCTGTTAATAGTTTAATTATTTCTCTCCTGATTTTAATCATGAGATTATGATGAAAATGAGATAGCATTTCATGATAAACAAGTCCTTGTTGTTATTTTTTTGTCAGTAATAATTATGACTTAATTATGAGAGGTCATAAGCAATTTACAATTTTTTACTGTAGGAGAGCTCTGCTCTGATGAGGAGGTAGATATTAGATATGGACATGATAACAATAAACAATATGAAATATCCCATAATTATTTCTGAATATTTAAAATTCTGACCTATCTCATAAGCTACTTAATGGGAACTGTGCTACTGTGTCCTTATTTTGAGAGGAGGGCAAAAAACAGATAAAAATTAATAACTCCTAAATACCTACTCAATATTTTTGAAAATTATCAAAACACTGTCAGACTCATTATTAGGGGATAGTTTGGAGATAGCTTTAATCATATTAAGTAAATCAATGTCTTATAATGATTTAGGAATTCAGAATTGTAAAGTATATATATATATATTTTTTTTTTTGGACAGTTTTTTTTACAGTTATGTAATTCATTATTTTAGGATTAACAGCTTCTAACTTAATTCATTATATTGAACATATCTTATAATTATGACTTTATGTCTCATATTAAGGGCTCAAGACAATGATAACATTTAAGCATAACAGATTCATAACAGATTTCATTTTGTTCTGAGACAGGTCATAATAATTCATTAAGTATTAACAACTTAGTCCAGACTTAGTCCAAAGGTCAAGCATCCAGCCAAAATGAATCTTGAATGGAAATTAAAAAAAAAAAACAACATACAAGGATACAAGGAAGTTTATTGGTCATTATTTAACAGGTTGTACAATGAAATTAAAATGTGGTTCCCTCTTGCTTGATTAATTGATTGTAGAAAAAATAAAATAAAATAATTTAACATGGAGTAGTGTAGATGGTGCATTAAGTACTCTCACAGCCTGAGGGAAGAAGCTGCTCTGTAGTCTGGTGGTACGGCAGCGGATACTTCTGTAACTTTTGCCTGACGGCAGCTGGGTGAACAGGCTGTGGCTGGGGTGGCTGTTGTCTTTAAGTATCCTTTTGGCTCTGCACAGGCACCTCACCTCCCCAGTATCACTGATGCTTGGTAGATGGGTACCAATGATGTTTTGGGCAGTTTTAAGCACTCGTTACCGAGTCTTCCTGTCCTGGGCCGTGCACATCCCATGCCAGTTTGTGATGCTTCCAGTCAGGATGCTTTCAATCGCACCTTTGTAGAAGTTGACAAGAACTTGGCATGGGAATTTGGCTTTCTTAAGTTTCCTTTAGAAATACAGCCGTTTCTGAGCTTTTTTAACCAGGGTACAGATATGTGAAGTCCATGACAGGTTTTCTGTTATGTTGATTCCCAGGAACTAAAAACTGCTCACTTGCTCCACCTCAGCTACACTGATGTAGACAGGGTTGTGTGTCTTTGCCTCCTTTTTTCTAAAATCAACTATCAGCTCTTTGGTTTTGCTGACCTTGAGCAGTAAGTTGTTTTCTGTACACCATTCTGCAAGATGGTTGATTTCCTCCTGATATGAAAACTCATCATTGTTAGAAATCCGGCCAATGATGGTGATGTCATCCGCAAACTTCACAATAGAGTTCTCTCCATGTCGGGGGTTGCAGTCATGAGTATACAGTGTGAACAAGAAGGGGCTGAGCATACAGCCCTGGGAGCTCCAGTGTTGAGCACTAGAATGGAGGAGGAAAGACTGCTGATCGTATTTACAAACGAATGTACATATGTTTTGGAAATGTGTAAAGATACAAAAGTTTTGGGCAGAAGTTAAGGAGGAAGTGGTTCCCTTGGTCGAATATGATTTGCAGCTGTCACCCGTGCAGTATATTTTAGCAGCTACACGAGTCAATACAAGGAACCCTAATGATGGTAAACTGATTGGTATAGTCTTGTACATAGCTAGGAAGGTTATTCTCAACTTTTGGATTTCTAAGGACACACCGACCCTGGATGATTGGTATAAGGAAAAACTGAGAATATATACTCTGGAAAAGCTGACTTACACTCTTCATGACAATGTTAAGGGATTTTTCAAGATATGGCAACCAGTTCTGGAGAAAGTGGATTCTGATGGACTGACTTTTTTCGCTCTAGAATAGAGCGACTGTGGCGTGACGTCTGGGTTGCAGTTACAAGCAAGTACCATGATGTTCTTTACTCTCTGGAAGAAGATGGTCTGCTTGATATCTCTCAAGTGGTTCATCTCTTTGGTGTGCACTACATCTTTGTCCCTAGACTTAAGATGGACCTCAGCACCTTCACTGGAGGATGGAATAATCATCCTCTACGGACAGAGGGAGGTCTCACTCCAGAACAACTGTGGTGTATGGGACATCTACAAGATCTAGACAAAGCATAGAGACTTGAGGTACAGCATTATAAAAGGACAATTCACATAAAATGCATATTTTTTGAAAACCTTTGAGTTGCAAAGGTGTGTTAAATACAGATACTGATCTTGTTTGTTGTCATGATTCGACTAAACTCAGTGTAAGTCCTAAGATGCTGCACTGGAAAAGTCACAGTCTGAGTGCAAGCACTCACAACTAGGTAACAAACTGAGTGGTCTCCAAGGCGCTCCCTGCAGTCATGGTCAAAGTTGCATGTTATTTTGAAATGTCTTTTTTCATAAGGGAGGATGGGGATGCGGAATTGTCCTGTCATCCTGTCATGGCTCTGTGTCATCAGTTGCTCTTTCCCCATCTGTGATTCACAGATATTTTGAATAAAATGAATTAAGAAACATTTTAAACTCTGCCTTAAAGGGGTAGCTTGGATTTTAAGACATTAGTTTTATGAAATATATTTCAGTAGTAAATTTGATGCAAAGGTGCCACATCGTTTAACAAATCTCCATCCATCCATCCATTCTCTTTTGCTTAACAAATCTCCTGCTCCAATTTATGGCCTGTTTCTTACCGAAGAAATAGTAGAGGAGATATGAAGGGGACATGAAACCAAGGGTTTGACATATGTGAGGACTGCAGTTTAATTGTTAAAATAATGTCACATGACGTACGCATTCTTCTTTGTAGAGCAAAGCTTGTTGGTATAGTGACCCATCATGAGGACAGCATGAAATTGTTTGTTTCGTGTGGCATGTATTTTATAAAACTTAATGTCAAATCTTGGAGAAAATTAATCACCTTCCTCTCAGTCCTCTCCTTAGATGTCCCCTTTTCACTAAATTCTGGCTGGCAATTCATCATTATGAAGTCAACATCGGGCTATAAAGACAGTGAATCCAGATTTGGTTAAATATCTTTTAAGTGTTCAAATGTAAACTTTTAATGACATACAAAATGGAAAACGCAATGAAGAACAAAAACAATGAAAGAAGAAAAGTGGCAATTAAAATTCTGACTTGGTGATCTTCCCAGGAACAAACAGGGAGAGGCAAGCTTCAGGATTTGTAACCATCTGGTCCACCAGGCCATATAGTTCCAGGCCCTTCCTAAGCTGCTGCAGCATTGGAATAACTCGTGTTGTAGAGCAGGGTCAAACTCGTTCCATGGAGGGCCGAGAGGCTGCAGGTTTTCTTTCCAACCAAAAACTCCACCAGCTGACTTCACTGATTACCTCACCTTCAAGCAGAGAGCAGGGACTAATCAGTGAAATCAGCTGGTGGAGTTTTTGGTTGGAAAGAAAACCTGCAGCCTCTCGGCCCTCCATGGCACAAGTTTGATATCCCTGTTGTAGAGCGAAGGACAACTGCTCTTTGAAGAAAAGCACAGAAAAAAATAAATCCTGGTTTGAACAGTAAACATTTTTAAATTAAAAATATTTAAAATGTTAATATTGTTTTTTAACACTTACCGAATGATGTTGTCTTTACTGTCCAGTTTGATCTGGCTGGTGTATCCACAGCTTACAGTTTAATCAGCATTGCAACATCAGAGACTGGTCATCTGCAGAATTTTCTACCTGAAAATGTGCAATACAACACATACAAAACAGAATACAACACATTTATATTAACACATATTACATTAATGCATTTATAAATCTACCACCATGATAGAGACTGCTCACCCTGCTGATGAGTAGACAGGATTCTAGGTTGGCCACATCCTCCTTAGACAGGGAATGAAAGTCCACCTGTCCTGTGCAGAGGAAGTTGTAGCACCACCTTTGAAAAAAGCAGGAGGTGGACCACCTTGTGCGAGGCTGGCGGCCATTATTTCACCAATACATCTGTGTGAAAGTGATGGCCATTATTTCACCAATACATCTGTGTGAAAGTGATGGCCATTATTTCACCAATACATCTGTGTGAAAGTGATAAAAAGTCTCAGTAAACTCACAGCCTGCATACAAAAATTTACAAAAAAATTAATAGTCTTGTTGACATAATGAGAACAGGCGTGATGAATCTACTCTAAAGTAACAAACTTATATGTAACTGACCTGAAATTCTCATCATCGAGGTCTGTCAAAGAGTACTTGGGATTTTTAGCCTGGTTCCCATCTCCTTCAAAGAATCTCTTTTCAATACCTGAAGCCATTTCTTAGACAGTAAAATATTGAGATTTTGACGATCCATAGGTTTTGTTTAAATCCAGAACAAAACAATTAAATGACCAACATACCAGTCAAAAATTCTTTTCTCAGTGCTCTTGTATCGATGCCTGCCTCTCCTATATAGACCACCTTCAGAGCACTGGTAGGAGATGCAGTTTTCTTCCTTTTCCATTGGAGAATGCCCCTGTCTGGAAGGTCTTCTCTATCCACACATAGTTTAAATTCTGTTGTGGTGTCAACTTGTCGTTCAAGGAAGAGCAATACATCTTCCACACAAGAAGAGTATAGAGGAATTATAAGATAGTCCAAAGTTCCCATACATAATTTGCATACACTGAAATAGTGAGGGTATGGGTTGGGTAGGTGTAGTGGAACCAAAAACTATGTGAACCATGTGTGTAAATGGTTGATTATTAAATGATGACACTTAATATAAACACAAGCAAAGGGCATCTTACTAAAACATACCTGTTTGGTGTGGATACTGGAGTTTCAGCAGCTGTACTTGGACTGCTGTCATTTGGTGCAGAAGTCACTGTGCATTCTAAGCTGCATATATAACAATATGCATTTCAACAATATGCATGTGCACACATACACCTGGTACATACCATACAGTATGTGCATATTAATCAATGAAAAATGTTCCTTATACAAAGAGCAGAACAGAGCAATTACCTTTCTTCACAAAGGCTAGCATGTACTGTGATCTCATCATCTGGGAATTCTTTGGTGCAAATTGGACAAACCACCTGAAATTTTAAAGAAAGTTGCTCAATGTAAACAAAACAGCTAGTGCAAATCAAGCCAAGGTGATTGGATTTTAATTATTAATTTTATTTAATATATATTATTTTATATTATATTATATTATTTTATATATTAATTTTAATTATGTGCTGTATTTACCTTGTTCTCCACAACATATAAGTCATCAGAAGACTGCAGATTTACCAGGAAGT
>JAUZTA010000011.1:20552351-20562751 GCA_034780835.1 Ctenochaetus striatus | reverse complement strand
GTTCCAAAATGTATCTTAAATACTTTTTCTGGGCTTCTTTGCGCTTTACTTGATAGCATAGCCAAGATAAAGGCAGGAGGCAGGGAGAGAAAAAGGAAAATATTACGTAAATAGTCTGAGTTAGAATCGAACTCACGATTGCTGCATGAGAACATCCAGCTCTATCAACTGCTATGCTGCACCTCAGCGATTGTTCAACACTGTAACTGTCTTGTACTGGTAGATGTCACTTCAGGCGGTAACTAATCCGCAGATGTTTTCCCCAATGTCATTATCTTCCTCGCCATCATTGCTTCTCGTTTTCGCAGTGCATGCAATAAAGTTTTTTAATCCAAATAGTTTTCATCAGACTTTTTCAAAAGTCACCTGATATATTTTTTTATCTTATCAGCCGATCTTTAGACGCAGCATAAGTAAATACCATACCTTAAGTAAGCCACAAGGTGGTAGTAGAGTATCACTTTTAAGCATGGAGCATCACTTTTATTGAGGGGGAAAAAAAGAGATAAACAATTTTAGAAAACCTCCTCCACAAACTTCATCAAATCACACCACTTATTCTATTCCAGCAGGATATTGCATTCTCTTTCCATCGGCATAGGTTTGAAAGCCATCAGTTTTTCCATTTTATCAAATTTTTCGCCAGACCTGGTGTGCGTGCCAAATTTAGTGAGTTTTTGAGTGTTCATTAAAAGGCTTTCAATTATTAAAAGGCTCCTGATTGGCCGAGGGATTTTTGCAAAAGGGGTCCTGATTGGCTGATGGGATTTCTGCAAAACAAACTGATTGGCTGAGGGATTTTTGCAAAAAGACTTCTGACTGGTCGATGGGATTTTTGAAAAACGAATGCTGATTGGCCAATGGGATTTTTGCAAATCCAATGCTGACTGTCCGAAGGATTTTTGCAAAACGGATGCTGATTGGCTGAGGGGTTTTTGCATAACACCTCCTGATTGGTCTATGGGATATTTGCAAAACGGCCCCTGATTGGCCGAGGGATTTTTGCAAAACAGCTCCTGATTGGTTGATGGGATTTTTGCAAAATGGCTCCTGATTGGCTGATGGAAAATTATTTAAAAAAAGTCCCTGATCGGGATTTTTGCAAAACAAATGCTGATTGGCTGAGGGATTTTTGCAAATCTAATGCTCCTGATTGGCAGATGGGATTTCTACAAATGGCTCCTAAATGGCGGATTGGATTTTTACAAAAGGAATGCTTGTGGGGATCAGACAAAAATGCAGGCAGAGAAATCCACATTCAGTCCAATGGAGAAATAAGTGTCAGATGTTCAGGGGGTCATATTAAGTGTTAGAGATGTAATAAGAAAGAAACGGTACAAAATCAAATAGGGCCCTTCCACCAGGCAGGGCTCAAGCCCTTAATAATGATAATAATAATAATGATAATAATTATAATAATAATAATAATAATAAAAAAGAAACCTTACAAAAACAAATAGGGTCCTCGCGCCCTGGTCTCGGGCCCTAAATAAAAGAAATAGGTCTTATTTGTATGTTTTTCCACACATATTTGGTGTCTGAATTTAGAGGGACGGGAGATTTCTGTCACTACTTCTCATATTTAGTATCTTGTACTGAAACATTAACCCAAAGTCTTGGAGACTCCCTAATTTGTGTAGTTACTCCTTCACAAAGATCCTACAAAATAGTAGGTAGTTCTGCCTCTGTTTGGCCCATGCTGGCCGTTTAGCATTTGTAAGACTTAGGGTTTGGTCATGAGACATTTTTACAAATCCAATCTTCATCCAGGTGCAGTAGCTTTTGTGGTGCTTTTTTCACTTTTGCTAGGCTGATAGGAAAACCCCATCAGAAACTCCCTATAGATCCTCCGTCTCCTGTGCCTGTGTTAGGAGATTTTTTTTAAAAAGTGGTCAAAGAGTGGGTTGAACTTTTACCTAAAAGTGGGGAGAGTAATAAGTTTTTGTTGATCAAAATTCATTTTATCACTGGTTTCCCTGAAGCATATTCCTCTGAGAAAAATTAAAGGTAGAATAATCTTGGAGGTGCTAGTAAGCTTCCTCTTCAGGCTTAAGTTGCCAAAACAGCTGTCCATGGTGTGTGTTGTGTAGCTCCAATCAAACAATATTAATATAGGATAGCGCCCTTTAAATAGCAGATTTTGAGGGAAGGATTATTTGACCAGACAGAATTTGGAAATGATAAGGACTAGAAAGAGAGGATACTGGCAGTTCCCAAGGACACATTGGATCAAGTTCAAAACATCAAATGCATTCTGCTGGGCCCTAGTTCTCTTATGTTATAGATTTTGTTTCCTTGTTTCCTATGTGGGAGATACCACTAGAGAGGAAGAGAAGAAAAAAAGATTTCTGGAAATTGAGTAGGAGAGGATGTGCAAATATGCATAACCTGTGATAACCCGAAATATTGAGGTCAAAAGAGACTGATAACCACCACAAACTCTTAATATTTATTCCCTTAAACTGAGCAAAAACACTGAGGTGCAGGCTGGTCAGCTTTACAGACTCATTTTGCCCCACTGAGAGACTCCAATTGACCAAGCTCGCCTGAGGAAAAAGTAGCTCATATATCCATATTAACGAATACTTTGCTTTTACCTAATTACTGTAAACTGTAATAATTTTTAATGAACCATGTGATGATACACTAAAATAAATGTTACAGTACCATGCAAAAAGTTGCACACTGTCTGGATTTACTCCAAGAAAGAAATACAACCCCACATTATATCAATAAAAACAGTAGTCACATGAGTCAAGGCTGAGAATTTTATTCTGTACTTTCAGAACTTTAGCACAATACCAACATGTTCATGGCCTGGAAATGACCAGTTCTGTCTGTAATCCAGACTTTCTATAGCCACAGAAGAATCCTGTTTTAAGCACAACACAACACAACAAAACAGATATGGATTTCTTCACTTCCACTTAGGGTAGGGTGTCCCAATCAACGTTTTGGCAACCACACATATTCTGCTTGGAGCTGTTTTTTCATATAACCATGATTCTCTAACATAATAACACAGACAGAGAGGGAATGCCCGAAAATATTGATCCCATTTGAATATTGAGAAACCTAAAACCTGCCTGTGTAGTCAAACAGCTCCTCTCTCAATCAACATGGCTGCTAAAGGCAGACTACAAGGACAATGGGAGGCAGAAATGAAATGCGACAAACTCAGTGGTTAATTCTTTATCTGACACGTCTCACCATTATGGAAAGCCAATGTAAAAAGGAAAGAAGGGTAGGATGATCAAATTAAGGAGCCAATCAGGAACAGTTCAACATTTTGGAGGAAATGCACTTATTCCCCTCTAGCAAAGAGAATGATACAAAGCTTATTCCACTCATGTCTGTTAAATATGAAGCTACAGCTACCAGACAGTTATATTAGCACAAAAAAAGGGAAACAGGGAAAAGCTTTCAGCTATATTAAAGGCAACAGAATCCATCTACCAGCAGCTCTAATACTAACATATCTCGTTTTGTGTTTGATTTGTAAAAAAGCAAAATGTAAAAACATATCATGGTTTTACTAGGGGCTTTGTAATCAACTGTTTCTTGGGATGTAACCCCCTTAAAAATGCTGAATTGTCATTTTCACTTTAGTTACAGATGGAGTAAGTGATTTAAAACAAAATATTTTAAAGGTGCTGGTAGTTGGTCTTTGTCACCCTTAGACAGAGACAGAGTAGCCATCTTCCTGTTTACTATCTATTAGTAAAGCAGAGTGGCTGCTGGCTGTATTCTTATATATACTGTACAGACATGAAAGTGGTATCATTTTTTTAATCTAAAAATTAGCAAGACATCAAATTAATGCATTTCCCAAAATAGATAAGAATTTCATTTAACAATAGCTTCAGACTTCTTAAACCTTATGTTATTACAATATTCATACCCTTTAAGTACATTGGAAAAATGACTGGTACTGGTTATTTAGTATAATTATTCCCCTTCTTCACTCTAGCTGTAAAGGTGTCACTACCTAATATTAAGCACAAAAGTTTATTAAAAAGTTATCGTGGCACTCATAAGGGGCTTAAGCAGTCTCAGTTAGTCAAAACAAGTGGGTTTCTCTCAGAATCATCGACTGACTACCAGGGTCAACACACCCACTTGATATGCCTAACTTTTACTGTTAAGGCCACATTAGCTTCCACTAAACTGGGATTTTTTTTCTCAGTTGATTCAAGACAGAGATTTTGGATTGAACAATTCCAACAATCAGTAACACTATCAATGTACATGTCATCCTTTTTTTCCCCTTTTCCTAGAAATAAACTTTATTTTGATTAGACTGGAAGTAATGCCATCAACAAGTCTGTAGATTTTCTGGCTCGACAATTATATCTTGGCTAGTATGAGCCTGGGTAAAGCAAGCTGTTAGCTGAAAACCAATGAATAATGATAGAGAAGGCTTGTCTTTTTTTTCATCAAACAGCTACTTAGTTTTTATTTTTTTTACATTAATTTCAAGTCTTAAATCATATTATGTTGCCAAAGCAGTAAATGGGCTTGATTTGCCTTCTGTGTGCCTCTGTAGCAATGAAACTAAAGCCTGAACACATAATTAGGTACATTTACTGGGTCTTAAGAGTTCCCCTGGATCCAGCTTAAGCAATGGATGGCTTGGTTGCATCTCAGGTTAATCGCAAGAGCCAGTGACCATGACAGTAAGGCTTCTAAATAAACACTGCACCCTACACACTGCAGTTAGCATTTGTTTAATGACAACATTGAGAAAACAGCATAACAAAGGGTAAAAAGGTGGATGTCAATTAAACTGACATTTCTCTAATGGCTTCTTATCTGTATCATAACAGATTTCAACAGCACGATTAGAGCTGAAAGTTAAGCAAACCATTTCATTTTTCATTTCATACAGTGGAATCATAGTATTCAGAATCAAAAGCTGCTGATGTTTTATGTGGCCTGGCTTTAGAGGTGGCTGAAGTCCAGTCTGAAAAAGCTGCGGCATTGATTTAGAGACAAGGCACGTTATTTGCAAAGCCTTGCCAAATATTCCAAACCCTCTCAAACTACCTTACACTGTTAAAAGTCTGTCCCTCTTTCCTCTTCTCTTGAAAAAAGAAGACTGAGCTACATCTAAGCAGAGCCTGTTTTGATGAATGCCATCACCTTTAACTGTTCCAGCAAACTCAGGCCAATCACCCTGACTTGGCAAAGTCCCTTTGTTTGGTCCAAAATCTGCCTTAAATTCAATGCCTGACAAGATTTCCATGTAAGCTTGCAGGGTTTTTGTCCATTTCCACAGCGCAAGGTTTGAGCCATGTATTGTATCATTGCAGTCAACTTGAGTCAATTTGCAAACTGACTGCATCAAAATAAAACCTGTAGTAGCACGAAAGTAGCACTAATACTCACCTCAGGCAAAATTTTCCAGCATTTGACCAGTGAATGTTGTTTGTTTTAAATGCAAAGAGAACACTGCCATTTCTTATCTCTCTGTAACAACAGCTGTATAATAGAAGCTTAACTCCAACCCTGAACCCTGGACTAACTAAAGCCTGAAATCTAGGCATTGCATTCTCTTCTGTAATTTTGTTCATCCACTGCAAACATAACAAAAAAAAGGTCCCTTTTTCTTCAGCACCATCTAGGGAGTCAGGGCTGGGAGCTGCCCTGGCTGTCAGGGTCTGTCCCAGAGGAGCTGGTGTCCGAGTCTGAACCCTCATCGTTGTGGTCATCCTCTGCCAGGCTTTTCTCCCGTATTCGGCTGTGGGTGGCACTGAGGCGAGTTAGCAGGCCCTGGTAATCGAAACGACCACGCTTCTCACCAAATGGATCCTGGTTAAAGGGAACAAAAAGTAAGCAGAGAAGTTAGATATAGTTTGTAACTCAGAAACAAAGACTATTATGTATGTGCATTTGTTCTGATGACTACAAGTACAGGTAACAAAGTCATTTTTTTAAAAGTTTTTGCCGGAAGACATCTAAAAAAAACCCTTCCCAGTTCTAGAACAAGATTTGGAAAGATGAAACCAAGATATGACTTGTATCAGAATCAAAAGTGTGAAGAACAAAGCACACTGCATCATCTGTTATGGCATGGAAATATACAGCTGCATATGAAACCTTATCACTGATGATAATGACAATCTTTGGTGATGTCACTGCTTATCGAGGTAGCAACTCTGACATGTATAGGGCTATACCATCTGCTCAGATTCAGCCAAGTGATACAAAACTTATAAGACAGCACTTCGCAGTGCAGATGAATAATGACCAAAAACATACTGTAAAAGCAACTGAATGGCATCTAAAGGCAAAAAAATGATTATTTTCTTTAATAGCCAAGTCTGTCACTCAACGTCAGTTTAGTTAAAGCCACATTATGTGTGAATTCCTTTCTGTGAGATCTGGCACCCCAGCAACACCACACCACATATATCTTTCCTCATATGTCAAAGTTAGAAATAGCTCAGCACACAACTCAAATCAGTAATAGCATTTCAGTGAATACGCAGCTTAGCACGCCAAGCTAACCCAGCCCGAAACAGAAAGACACCCTGATATAACATGTTACCAGCTACACCTCTGTCATAACAGGCAGATTTGGCCTCAAAAACTAGCAAGCAGACATTGTTTCTGACACAGCTTAACATCCGACAAGAGCCACAACACAACATGTAACTAAGCAAGCAGCTCCTTACTATTCAACAGCAAGAAGTCTAGTTTTGTGTCTGTTCATAGCCTTTTTGCCTTTTAGCCAAATAATTCTTGTGGACAACACTGGTACTACTCAGCTGCAGCTACTGAATGCACCTATGCAGCTAATGCAGGTAGCCTTAATGTTGCTTTCAGGAGCCTCTGTGAATCACAGAATTGAGGCAGAGCAGTTTTAAGACATCTAAGAGAAAACCACTGGGCATTTTCTCTATGAAATATGATCAGTTTTCTTTAAGTTACATAGCTAAGAAACAAGCTGTAGGAGGGACGAGTGGCTGAGGCAGAGAGCCCAGTCGACCAGTCAAAACTTACTCGAACATTACAATTATTTTGAAACTGTTATTTCAAGGTGGAACAGTTACATATTGTTGCTTAAAGCTTTGTCATTAAGACCCACTTCTGCCATTTACTTAAGCCCTAAAATATCTAAAAAAACTTAATTAATTTGTGTCTTAAAATTGCGTTATCATGAATCAGTGACAATCCAAACCCCAAAAGTCTCAGCCAAACAAGAGGAAAAAAAAAAGCAGCCATACAGCTTTCACCGCCCTGCAGTTATCACTATAAAAAACTGCTGCTGTAACTAACTGTAAGCTCTCCAACAACTTGAAGGAAAGCCAAGGAAATAAGGACAGATTGCCAGATTAACAAAATCACACAAGAAAGCCTGAATCAGCCACAAATGCAGATTGCAGTACAGTGTTATATGTCAGAGGCTGTGCAAACAAGATGGATGATGATTCTCTCTAGCCTAATTTGCTGCATCAGACACCGTATTGTTTTTTTTGTCAGTTAATAAGGAACATAACAGGGTTGGATTCCCTGCACGTGGCTAAAAGAATCCATTTCACCAACTGACTGGACTGTTGGAGGTGAGAAAAAAAACACGTATAATGGGCGATTACATGAGATAATGACTTATGAATGTCAACATGCAGGTCAAACCGTGAGATTACACACAAAACAAATTAGAACAATTAAGATAAATGACAACATAAAACCTCCATATCAGCATAGTAAAAAACAGCATGCATTGTTTTAATTTATTTTGTATTTTATATTTTTAACATAACCCATTCCTACATAATTTGTGTGATTGCCTGGGGTTGGAGCTTACACTTTCAAAAAAATCTTGACTGTTTCATCTCGAATCCATTAGGATTAGGTTGATGCAAAATCAGAAATTGTGTCAGTGTCAAAAAACATGTGGATCTGACCATATATCGGCTTTAATCTACTCACAAAAATTTTAAATGTAAAAAACAGGAACACAGACTATAATAAATAATAGCTAATACAGTCACCTGCATGTTCTGTCCCTGTAGATGCAGTCTGTCTTTGCAAACTCCCTCGTAGAAATCATAATATTCTAGGAAGGATTTTTCCATCACACTCCTAAAAAACACACATGCACACACTGATCAGTGAATAAGTAGAGAGAAGAGAGTGATTAAATGGAGTGAGCAAATGAGAAGGAAGGAGTGCTGAACAATTAAATTTGGTCTCACCACAGAGCCTCAGGACAGGAAACTTTGCCCTCCAGCATGTCACACACAGCCACCCTCATGGTTTCATGGCGGATACACTCGTTGTAGTTTTTACTGTCTCCTGGGTGGCGCTCCTAAGACATACACAACCATGAATATGCATCCATTAACACACAACCACACACAATAACTTGAAAGAGAGGCTTTGAGAGTGCACTCAAATAAATCATCTATACTGATCATGAATATGAGTTACTTTTGTGTATTACATGTCAAAAATACATTTCTGTTTTAAGAAGCGCTGTGTAGTAACGCAATATCACGCCTTATTCTTAACCTTAACCAGGACCTCAGTAATGATGTCTTGCCTAATTAGGTCCAGGCCTCTGTCCCTACAAGTGCTACTCCAACTGATAAGATCAAGGTCCATAAAAGGTCCTTTAAATGTACACAAACGAGTATAAGGACACAGACACGCACAAATATAACGTAAGAATTCAAGAGTACCTGTTCGAAGCCAGGTTCATTATGATATGGGTTCTCTGTCATCAGAGACTGGATGGAGATAAGAACAGATGAGATACTCTGAGCTGGACTCCATGCTGGGCCTGTCCATGTCCTACACACACACATACGCACATGCGCGCCAAAGATATAGTACCATATGTAAATTTACAGTGTATTGATTTCAAATTGTGAGTGAAACACATAAATTATGTGTATTACACTAAATGTCTCTAATGACCAACCATTCCTTATTGATTTCTTATGAGGCAAATGTAAACCATGAACGAGACAAATGCTGACTCACCCCAGGATGCTGAGGCAGACCTTGCCATTGCGATAAAAGTTGGGGTTGAAGCGGACAGTGTTGTGTCCAGTGGTGATGAGCTTGACTCGTGGTGGATGTATAGGGTAGTCAGGGGGACAGCGAAATAGAAAGAGAAAAAAGCCGCCCTCATACGGTGTGTCAAATGGCCCTGTGATCAAAGCATGGATCTGCAGGAAATAAAAGAGGGAGGTTGGGGGGTTGTTTAAAAGATCATTACAATAAACCGTAAAGCAACACAGAGTAGAAGTCAGTATTTTGTGTGATTTGGAGCTCTGGCTGTTTCTAAATGCTGCACCTCTGTGACAAAAATATAAATCCCAGATTTCTGTAATAAAGTTGTTTTAAAGTAGTTTGAGTGTACTCCCTATCTACAAACAAAACTCAACAGCTTTATAAAAGTCCAAGTTTTTACAGGTTGTTGCACACAACCCACAACAGCATGTAAAACAAATACAACTTGAACCAGAGACAATAGAGTAGTCATGCCTCTTACCGTTGATCCCCTGCATGGAACCTTAGCTGTTACTGCTTTCAAGTGCGTTTTGTTTCTGGTAGACTACATGAGAGATTAGAATATTTTTCAATATTAATTTTCCAAAAAATGTGACTTTTTATGTGGTTTGGACACCAGTACTTTCCAGACAAAAAGGTTAAACATTGCCTTTATCTCAGCTACTACTAATGTATGTAGTGCAAAATCTTTAAGCATGTCAGACAAGCCTCTGACAACCTTAGAAGAGTTTACTTTGAGAATGAGTTTCCTTTTGTAATGTTGCCTGTCTGCCACAGGGTGTCACTGCAGTTGCCCTTTTATAATATAAGCACAGCTGCTTTGCATTTGTCACTGGTCAGAAAAATTCATCTTTGGTTTAGTAAGTGCAGTTTGATAGTTACGCATGTTTTTCTTGCTGGAGTGTATTTAATTGAAAAATTGTCTATAGTGATTAGACTGTTTTTTAAACATCATTTTCTTCTAGAAAGCCTTTATTCAAAAGTACATTAATCCCTTGGGATAAAAAATAAAGTTAGTATGTTTCCTCTGAATAGGTGTGAATTTTTATGATAATATAGTGATAATGGATTAAGTAAGTATTTCAATATTGCTAAATACAACTGCGAAATATAATTTAATTAGATAATTAAGTACAGACACAGTACTATGATAATGTTAGTAGTTCTGCAAACTTAAGCAATGTGGTTTCTTGACAAAAAAATCCTAACCTCCCCGTAGAATATAATTGTTTATTTATGACTATAATGTCAGAAAAGACTAAAAGTGTTTCATCTGAAGTGTCTTCTGAATATATATACATGTAGAAGTGTATATATATGTGTGTGTGTGTGTGTGTGTGTGTATATCTAAAAAAAATGTATATATAATATATATA
>JAUZTA010000011.1:20530218-20542686 GCA_034780835.1 Ctenochaetus striatus | reverse complement strand
TTTATTTTTGCTCTAAAGTTGGCCATTTTAACATGGGCTCCAATGAGAATTTGCTCCCTTTTGGAGCCAGCCTCAAGAGTCAAGTCGAGGAATTGCAAGTTTTTGTACTTCCTGGTTGGCTTCAATGCGGAAGTGGGAAGTTATGTGATTACTCTTTTGTCAAAGGTCACAAGGTCAAGAAGACAAACAGCTGTGAAGGCCACCATCTTCAGGCTTATTGAAAAATCCATTTCTTATCGGAACAACTCCGAAAGTCCATGCAAACAGTGACTTTAGAACTGCCATGGGAGGTATAGTGTCCAATGGAAAGACACACAGCATCTTAGAAATGTTCAGAAAGAAGTTTATGTAAATGGCTGCATCATTTAATTTTGAAAAAAAAAGAAAAAGTCAGGAAGTGCCTCTCAAATTTGTTATGAATCTAGCTAATTTCAAAAAAGATGTCTGTTTTGTTTTGTTTTTTTTAAACCTCAGACTAATAAAGACTGTTTTAAACCAGTTTGGACCATGAAAACAGTGTAAAAGCTGTAGGCACTTCAGCCTGCTGTGGATAATCCAAATGGATGACAAGTATTTTATGAGTATAAACTTTACCTGGCATAGCCAATGATGAGGCTGCCAAACACCGTTCCAATTCCAGCTCCCGAGCCGGCCACGCCCACTGTGGCAGCACCAGCACCAATGAACTTTGCAGCAGTGTCAATATCCCGAGAGACAGCGCTAGTCTGGAAGGAACGGGTCAAGACCGCAGACTGGCTGACTGGCAGCAGAGCCTGAAGCGGAAGGAGAGAAGAATTAGAGACAGAATAAAAGAGTTATCAGTTGTCAAGTTGCCGATAAATATTTATAGTCAATTAAATAACAGTTAACACCTGCTGTAGCTTGTTTTCTTTTGTTTCCCAGTTGCTTTAAAAGCAAATGAGGGTTAGACCAAAAGACCTGGTAACAACCAGGTCTGGGTATTTTTTCCCAATACTTACAAAAGCTTAGGAAGGTAATTATAACTAATTACTAGGTTATATCAAAACTTCTCCAATCAGACAACACCCACATTCGATCCCCTTTACATACAAAACTAGAAAAATTTCTCTTTGCCACTAGAACGATTAAAAGTATTCAAATGAACTCTACACTGTTCGTATGGGTGTCAATGAAACATACCGTAATGGTATAATACACAGCCAGAGTAAAAATCTGTTGACATTAAAGAGCACTGTGTGTGGTAAAAAAGTAATGTGGTCACTTCACTGAAATTGCAAACCCACTTAACTGCTACGGGATATGATGGATAGTAGCACACAAGTGTGAAATCTGATATTTTCAATCAAGACAGATGGTTAGATGGTCAAAGGGCAGACAAATTTTGGTACTGGAAAGCATTTGTAAATTCCAACCAACACATGCCCAGCCTTGCTCATTAATCTGTTCTTTCCGCTGCAGCAGTTCTTCCTACAGCAGATCCCATTTACCCTATACAGATATTAAACCAGAATCTGATCAAGATTCTGTATTGTGCTCAGTTTGATATTGCTGAAATGAAGATGCTACGGTCAGATTTTTATGTCATGTATACTTGAGGTAGCTCTCTTTTTTTTAAAAGGTCAATTTGTCAAAATAAAGCTAAGCAGATGTACATGGACACTGAGACATGTGATATACTATTGAGATTTAATTTATAACCCACTATCCTTATGCACATCCCAGGAATTCTCAGGTGTGTTGCCGTGAGGGCAAAGCTATTAAAGACAATTGAGTGCAGCATCATTTAAGCTTAAGACTGACCTGCTGCTCCACTGTGGCTTCAGGTCTGTTGAAGAGAGAGACTGAGACTGGCCTTGCAAGGATCCTGGATCCCCCACGCAGCTACAGACAGATAACAAGTTAAAAAAGCACACTTTGTATTTTGCAGATTTTCTATTGAAAAAACAAACAAAACAACATTTAAGTTTTGCTTTTATTATGCAATTAAGTTTATTGAAAGTATTGGAATTACAATGGACTGTCATTTAGCTTTTGGAAATGTATCAGCTGTAATGTTAAGTATATAATGGGATTAAATAAACTGCAAATCTGCTGGCATGTTTCACGTTTTTAAAAATTGCAGCTTTAAAGCCACTGGATTCTGCTGAAATCACAAGATGGCAAGATAAGGATTAATAGTACTTTTGCATATCATATAGCCTATCCCATGAACAACATGCAGGTATGTATGTATGCGAGTATCTATGTTTGTGTGCATGTATGAATGCTAGATGAACAACTTTTATTCTGGGGATGTTCTTCCTGACCTGCTGAACCATGCTTGATCTAAATATGGTACTTTGTCCTCTACAATAACTTCATGACTGAGATGCCTAACTACTGCGGGGTCAGCTGACTTGTTGCCATCAAATGCCACCAACTGTGCTATGGTCTTGCAGTGCATGAACCAAATATGGCTGCCATTCATAACTACTGTGTCCTTGAAGACAAACAAGACAGGCTCACACAGCTATCTTACTCCACATGTCTTTGGAATCATGGGTCACTGAAATGTAATATTTCGGGTTGCACATCTTCACAAGAAAACTGTATTATAGTGAAAAGCTTAACATTAAAGAAATAGTTCACCCAAAATTGAACATAGCCCTTCTGAAGTTTCATTGAGGGAAAGAATTCCACGCTATGCAAATACAATGGAATCCTAAGGTGACCACAGACTAAAATGGAAAAAAAAAACAGAAGAAAAGCATATCATGCATCCATACTGCTTGTGTTGCGTCATCCAAGTGTCTGGAAGAATTTGACTTGAAACAGTGACATAAACACTGTGTTTTTAGTGTGCACATAGTTCAAAAACTCTTGTAAGACATGACATCAGCGAGAACGTGACACAGCTGCAGCTGTGTTTCTAGTGTCTTGCGAGAGTGTCAGAACTACATGGATATAGTTCATAGTAACGCTTTTCTTCTGTTGAGTCTGTGGTCACCTTAGGCTTCCATTGTGTCAACATAGTGTGGTATTCTTTCCCCTAAAAAAGAAACTTCAGAAGGGCTATGTGGCTTAGAAAATGTCACCAGAGCCTCTATTGACATAGTGGTGAGTGGAAATTGCGTGAAATTTCAATTTTGGGTGGACTATCCCTTTAACTGTTGATGTTTATTGTGTCAGTACCACAACCAGTTTTTTAAAAAAAAAAAAAGCAAAAAAAAAAAAAAAAGGTAAAACCTTAAACAACCCCCAGCAATCATACTGATGATGTCAGAACACTAATTCCCAAAGAAGCATTTCAGTAGACATACCACAGCAGGGGAGGTGACAAACTTGGCGCAGGCATACATGGCTGGAAGCTGGAGAGAGAAGAAACATATCACACTGTAGTCAAGCGTTCTCATGCAGTCACTTCTGGCTGATCAACTAGAAGATTGAGTTATATGGCTAAAAGTATTTATTCAATCATATGAAGTAGGGATGTATGAGGTGCTTAATTACTGCCATCTACTGTAGGTAACAGACACCTTATTACCTGCAGTAGATACAACCCCAGTTTGGAAATGCAGCAAAGATACCAGTACACAAGCTAGGCAATGTACTGCTCTGGGCAGAAGCAGCAGTCCCATTCACAGCTAGTTCTTTTGCTGCTTTTCAAAACAGGGAGAAGGCTAACCACCAACTACTCTTGGCAATACATTATTAATAAGTACCTCATTTGACCTGTTTTCAAATAATTCAAACCACCTTTTTAACGGGTGCTGCAGGAATCAAACCTCGAACTATGTGGTTCTGGACAATTTATCTGCTGCATGACAAATTATGAACACACCTGAGAGGAGGACATTCAGAGGTTATGAACTGAGCATAAGACACTGAAATACCACAATGAACAACTGTACGACAGCAAACCTGCACAAGACATTAATTTGTAACCCAGATGGCGCCAAGATACAAAAAGATGCAGCCTCACTTAATCTAAAGACCTAATATTTTAAAGGTGAAGGCTGCAGCTCTGTGACATTATGTTCCTCACAAACCTGACAGCTTTACTGTCGACAGACTAAGCTTAGGTCACAGCTCAGGGTGAAAGTGCACATGTACACGCATGCAGTCTTCAGTACATTTAAGTCCTCCATGTGAAATACATAAGTTAAAAGAAAATTGCACTGGTCACATAAAAGACAACCTGTAGCTTGCAAAAGTCAAGTTCAGCAACAAACTGATCAACAAGAGTGATTTTGATCTGCTGCTCCTGGTCAGTGCAGCCAAGAGGCTTATCCTAAATAACGTTACTGCAAGGATCAGCTGCAGATAAACCGCTAAATATCCATCCAAGCTGCACAATGACGGCTAATATTCTCACTTTCAATTATCAGAAGTCTAAAATTGACAATGTTACTGCTTGAAAATTTACGTTGGGGGGTCCGCAATAACCAACATTTTGAGAAAACACGACTATGATAGTCATTTTCGCAAAGGCCAGTAGTCTAGATCGCTTGCATGGTCACCAATTCAGACCTGTTTTTGATTGATTCTGTAAGTTCAAGTTAAGTTTGGTCATTTTCAGCTCCTACAGTTCGAACAGATGTAAATAAATAAATAGGGAAACGATGCAGGAGGAAGCCTTAGCCTTTTACACCTTCGTTTTATTCATTCAGTTATTTATAACGATCCTTAAAGATTTGTGCTTTTTCTATTCCCCTCTTCATAGAGGCTCCGGTGCTAAGCTAACTTGCTAAGCTAACCAACCTGCAGACTTGAAGGTCATATATGAGCCAGAGACAGCCACATTGGGCCTGGGGAGCAGGCACTGTGCACTCTGCTAAAATAGACCCGCTGTAATGCCATGACAAGAGGCTACATGAAACGGCAGGTCTCCAGCATTAACGTCCTTTCAGATACTGATTGATTCAAAGCACGATAGGCCTCAGACTGTCAGACATTTTGCATTCAAGTGTCTTCCAAAGAAGGTTGGCCGTTCAGTGGCCGATGTGTAACCTGCAGCTTGTATCGGCGGTGCAATAGTCACGACGGCAAGTTGAAACTCCTAGGGTACTTGTGCTGCTCTACCTGTCACATAGGTAAACCAAGAGCACAAATATCAATCGCATGAGAAGCAGTTAACTCCTGGAAACCAATTGACTGAATGGCTGTCCTAGGCTACTAAGTCAGCTATCAAATGTTAGCAATGACAGTTAACATTAGCTTAACATACGTTTCCTCAAGGAAGATTTCCCATGTTAAGTTAAAAAATCAGACGCATATGCATATGCATTTAAACATTGACCAACGAGATTACACAATAATCGTGGGAGCTACAAAAGCGTTATTTTACCGGTTTGTTACGGCTTTCGGAGGGCCAGGGACGCGGCTCTCGCAAACAGCGGCAGTCAATGAATGTAGGTTATGAAGACTGTCACCTTGTCATTTATAAGCTCAGTATCTACGTCCTAAATGCCTATTGGTCAGAGAGAAGCCTCCTTCATTAGAACTGGCCCATTGACAGGTCACATCGTCATTCTAGCCTATCGGATGTAATTTTATTGAACTACAATGTTTGTGACTGGCCAGGAGGCGGGACCAATGGAACTTTCATTAATCTAATTGGATAGTGTTCCAGGAAATGACAAGTTTAGGAGGAAACACCTTCCACGACATATTCACGGCCTACCTCCATGCCTTTCTCTTACCGATCCCGAAACGTTTCCGCGGAACGAGTTTGTCTTCACACACTCATACTTGCGGCTGGACGAGGCACACTTGGTTAGGGTGTAGGATATAGGGTGTAGGGTATAGGGTATGCAAGGTAATTTTGAGACGCACTTCCTTCTCGGTGAACCAGTTGGAACCAGCTAGCGAAAACATGCTCATAGGTTTTTCAATATGTCCCGAGTGATCTGATCACAAGTGGATAGAGCTAATCGCGTGTGTTCCCACCTTGTACTAACATGCATTCACACATGCGTCTCCAGTGACCTCTTGAGATCGGATCTCACTCCCCTGCTGCATATGCAAAGAAACACATACATTAGTTCCTCTTGTAAAGACCAAAAGCATTGTTGTTTTTTTATTTGTATTAGGCAGCAATCCACTAAACTGCGCCTAGCTGACCGGAAAAACAAAGAAGAAGAAGAAGATCTTTCCTGTGTTACACATTATATAAAATTAAACTTTTTTGGCAGTTACAATAAAAGAAAGGATGTTTTGCTACTTTTTCATTTTTACTGGTGTAGCCCTCTGAAGGCTATGCTTTTCCCCTGTTTTTGTAGCGCCTCATCACACTCTCTGTACTTCACCTGTCGGCATTTTCGGTCAAATGCTGTCTTAAGGCCAAATAATGTGTAAAAAAATTTATAATGCACGCACTTTTTTGACGCCGTCGTCGCGCAAGTGAGTACTGCTCAATGGTACTGCTTCTGCCTACACAGAAGACGTCAGTTGTGTAGGTGGTCCAGGAGGATTGCTGTTTCCAATGTTTAAAGAATGTGGCCCCATACAGCTAAGATCACCTCCGAATGTGGTTTGAGTGATCCGATCTCAAATGCGTCCTCAGGGCATCTTGAGTGCATTCCCACCTTTTCTCAAGGTTGTCTTCTTGTGATCGGATCACTCAGGACGGATTGAAAAACCAGGTGGGAACAGGGTCAGTAATGCGGACTCTTTGTGTGAACGTGCAAACGATGGGGAGTGGATAGGTCAAGTGTGTAGGGATTCATGAAAGAGCCCCAGTATGCTGTTCTGATTGGTTAGTCTTTGGGAAGTGATATCACAAATTGTTTCTGGATGACAGAGGGGAGGTATTAAGATAGAGACTGTTTTGCTTTAACATGTCCCATACAATTATGTAATGCATTAACAAAATATGTAAGCAACAATTAGCTTCATAATAATATAATTATCTGTAGTACCTCTATGATGCTTATTCTATACAGACAAAGTGATGGCAATCTGCTTTCTCAGTTTAATACAGATTTTATTACTACATTGAAAACTATCTCCTCCTATAATGCTTTAGAAAAGAAAAACACGTTCTGATGAAAAAGATGAAAAAGACTAACATTTGGGTGTTCACTGCAGAAACTTTGGATTAAAATATTTATTAAAAAATGATTAAATGTTTGTTGAGGCACAAATAATGAAAATAATTGAAAAGTGGGCTCAGTTAAAGTGTTCAAAGAAGTTAAGCCAATTAGAGAGGCAGTGCCAGTTTATATGAAAACTAAGAGAATTTGAATTATCAATTTGAAATTGTGATTCTCAAAAATATAATGTACTGTTTGACAAAATAAAATTCTAAGCTAAACATGGCGCCAGAGGAAAAGTCAGGGGGATGACTTTACTCAGCCAATGCACCCATTATATGGTCCTCAAAATTAAAATGTCAGTTAGGCTTAATGTCACCAATATGAATGAAAATAATTCTGTGCTGTTTACTGCCACTGAACAGAGGGGGCTAGCTGTCAGGTGATTGGCTTATGTCGGACAAAGAGCCCTGCTCTTAAATATTCATTTTATCTTGTAAAGGAATTATTGATTATATTATAGAGATTCAGAAAGTGACACACAGATTGAAGGAAGGACATAGAGTTCAATTATTTTCACTCCATAGCAGCAGAGGGCACCAGAAGATAAAATGTAACAAATTTACTTTGGTTTAAAGACTAGATGTATATATGTACTTTGAGTAAAAAGTTGTTTGAATTTAAATTTAATTTTGGTTTGGATTTAGTGGTGTACTTTCTTCTTTATTTCTTGTCAGTCAGTATATGTATACTCACTGTTTATAAGTGTAAACACTTTATACTTCAAATTTTTCAATCACATTGCCTCTATAGGAGCAAATAATCCTTGCTGTATGCGCAACATCAAAAGTAAAAAAAGGAGAGACTGTACAAAAAACAGACAGTTACAGTTAAAACTGCAGCATTAATTTGATAACCCATGAGCAGCAGTTTAGAAAAGCACAACATAACAGGCAACACAATGGAAGTGTTTCCAGGGGACACATAAAAGTGTTTTTGGTTTTCTCTGGTATACACTTGTTATCAATTCAACTGAAGTTGGCTGTGGTTTCGGGAAAATAATTAAATTCAAAATGTTTTTGATTCTGACTGATTGTATGATTTAGATATTATTGCAGATATTTGCTGTCAACCTTTTCCCCCTTTTACAAGCCTGACGAGATACCTTACACACAGTTGGTGTCAATTAACAACTAGTTAATAATTTTTAGATCCCCAAAAATAAGTTACTGTGCCCCCATTTAACCCCTTCTCTCTGTGCATTGTGTTATGTTCCCCATCACCCTCAAATATCCATGAGGTGTAGACTGCATACAAAAAATGACATTTTATTACCATAAATTACAAACACATTTTTATTTAGAACAATAAACTGTTTCCTAATAGCTTAGTGCAGGGGTACTCAAACTTTTTCAGCTGGAGATCCAAAAGATAAGACAGTGTCTCCCTGGGACCCATAATTTAAAGAAAATAAAATCTGGAATTAAAATAACATCCTAAATTATAATTTATTAATGAAAGGAACCCAATAGAATGCCATGTATTTACTTCAAAATTAAAGTACAAAATAGCAATAATCAAATACACTGAGTGTGTTGTTAAGTGTCTAAAATCTAATATACTATGTATATACAATTTTGAATGTCTAATATTAATGGGATACACACAGCATTTGACTTGAACAGACTAGCATTGCGGTAAAAATAAATAAATAAAAAAGAACAAAAATCTAAACAGTCCTCTTTCAACTGATGGCAAAATGAAATATATCCATAATCCTAAATTTAGAGAAAAAGAAAATCTCTCTGTAACCTTGCACTTATTTTAAAACTTTGATAGATCTCAGTGAACTTTGCTGCTTCTCACTGATATGTGAGATATGTCACTAATATGTGCTCTATGATGCATCCTGAATAGTAGTTCCTGTGCTTGATTTGTGGTAAGTTGACCAACGTGCCTCTCACTCTTTATCTTTACTTTTAACATAAGTGTAATTTTTCTTCTGTGTTTTAAATTTATCTGTATTTAATTTCACTTTCCCATGGTGTGAGTCATAGAATTGTTTACTAAGTTGACTGAATCCTCACTTTTAATGAATGTTTTCTCTAAAAAAAGAGATTGCACCACAGTATGGAGAGTCTTTGAAACTGGGATAAATGCCCAGTGTGTTAAAAGGAAAGTTTGTCCAGGATGAATGATCCATTCCCAAACTGCCTCTAGCTGTCCACAAGATATCCTCCTTAATATGATTCATTGTAGAGCTGGAGATGATTTGTGTCACACTAGAGCCACCTTGCTGCATTGCTGGCCTTTTATGGAAGCATCTTCTGTAAGGACCCTCAATATTGATCAAGCTACATGAAATTAAAAAATGTCTTCTTTCTCCAATTTTTTTTTTTAGAAAATTTAGCTTTCACTTAAAATTTTATTTAAATAGAAGAATAAAAGCATATATATATATATTAAAATGATTTTTGAGGGCTGCTGTTTAGCTCACTTGGTAGTGCGCGTGGCCCATATATGGAAGGCTTAGTGCAGCAGTCGTGAGTTCGATTCCTGCTCCAGCCCTTTGCTGTGTGTCACTACCCCCTCTTTCAATCTCCCTGTTTCAAGGCCAAAAGCCCAAAAAAATTATTTAAAAAGATTTTTGAAAACTTTTTCCTTTTCTTGCCTCTGCACACTTTTCTCACCTCTGCACACTTTTCTCACATGTTCTCCCTCTCTCTGTTATGTGCACTGGTACTGGTACTGTCCTGCTTTCCATTTTGCAGTGTCACTTGCCCTCCAACCATCATTCTCTTGCAAACCATCTTTTGCTCTTTTGCTTGTGTGCATACATTATGCCTTCTGTTGATGCCCCTTGCGCTGCCTCTCTCTTGTTATTGCTCCATCATATCCATGTTCTCTCTCTTTTGGGAGACACAGTTTGGAATCTCGTTCGTGCTGGAGTCTCTCCGCAGAGACTTTCCCTGGACTTGAACAGCCATCCTCATGTATGGCAAGCACACGCACTGCCATTTCGCCACCATCTTTCACACTAATCTTAGTTCCAGTTTGTTCTCATGAAGGCAGTAGTAGGCATCTGAGGTGACAAATAGAAGAAGAAAAGAGTTCTTGGTGGGGTTTGAACCAGTAACTTCTTGCATGAGTGGCATTTACACTGCCACCTCACCATTGCCTTTCTCTGGTGTTAGTTCCATTGTGTTATCATGAATGAAGTCAGCATCAAATGAGACCAATTCAAAAAAAAAAAATTTGAGTTGGATTTGAACTATGGTCCTCATGCATGAGAAGCAGAAGTTATACCACTTCTCCACCATCCTTCACACAATCTTTAGCCCTAGTTTGTTCTCATAAATTCAACGGTAAACATTTGTAGAACTAAATGAACAAAACAGGCTGGTTTTGAACCAAGAGCCTTTGGAATGGTATATCAGCAACATGTCCACCAGGCCACAGAGATGAACTGGGCTTATCTTTTCCATATTGAATTATGTTACCAGAACAAAGTCTTAGATCTTGTGATTTCTACTTGTTTGTATTAAAATAGGCCTAAAATAAAGTTTTCCATCAGTTTATAGTTACTACATTAAAAAATGGCATTTAAATGGTGTGCAAAAAATCATTTTCTAATAAAAATTAAAGGAAGATTTGAACCAAGAACTTTCTGTATGAGAAGAAGCAGTCTTGCCACTGCTCCACCATCCTTCACAGTGTCCACCTCCAGTTTGTTCTCATAAATGTAACAGCTAACATTTGTAGAGACAAACTGAACAAAATGCTTTATGACTGGATTCAAACTCAGAACATGACAGTCCTAACTTATGCCTCTCCTTTAGCATCAATCACAGTTTTTAGAGCTCCAGTTTGTTCTCATGAATGCAACAGTGACTTTTGTAGAGAAAAAAAATAAACAAAATAGGCTGGTCTTGAACCAAGAACCTTTGGATGGGTGTGTCAGCAACAAGTCCACCAGCCCATAGAAGACACATATATCTCTTGGACTTATCTTTTCCACATTGAATCATGTTGTCAGAGAGGTGGCTTACATCTTCTCTTGCATATTTTAATAAAAATATGGCGGTATTTTTTCTGCACCTAGACCAAATAAGTTTTCCAATGACTTATAGTCACTCCTTAAAAAAGTACTATTGGAATTGTGTTCAATGTGCCTTTGTTAATTAAAATTAAAGGTGGATTTGAACCAAGATCTTTATATATTAGAAGCAAAAGTTTTGCTGCTTCTCCACCATCCTTCATGGTGCTTTGAGCTCAAGTTTGTTCTCATAAATGCAACAGTGAAAATCTGTAAGGACAAACCAAACAAAATTTTTTATTATTTGATTTGAACCTAGAACCTCATGCATGACAGGCATAAGTCTTGCCTTTACTCTTCCAGACAAAATAAACGTAACAAGATGGTTTTGAACCAAGAACCTTTGGAGGGGAACATCAGCAGCATGTCCATCAGACCACAGAAGGCACACAAACAATTTGGATCTCTCTTTCTCACACAAAGAGATTACTTAGATCTTGTGTTTTCTACTTGTTTGAATAAAATAAGAATGCACTATTTCAAGGCCAAGTTTTCCTCTAGTTTATATTCACCAAAAGTCAAATATAGTGGTTTTTGCTTTTTGTGCTATACAAACTTCTCCTTCTCTAATTTTAATAAAAGATGGACTTGCAAAAATTGTCCCTAAGTGGACTTGAGCCCAGAATTTGGTGTTTCATGTCCGCCACCTTATAACTGCACCAACAGGGAATCTTAAGTGTTGTATCATCGCTCCCAATTTTTATCCTTTCTGCCTTATGACTGTGATTATCTCTTGTATCTTAAATATGCATCTTGCTCCTGCAGGAAGCTGATCCAGAGGTCAACCATCATCATTCTCAACAGACACTTCAGTAACTACCCTTGGCAGGAAGATCCTAGGGCTTCCTCATGCGACTTTATTTTTTATTTTACTCTTTCTAAAGAAACACCTGTGTTCGAGATCCTGTACAAGCTGTAAGGTGAGTGAATGAATGAAAGCTTAAACACTGA
Organism: Ctenochaetus striatus; assembly: GCA_034780835.1. Lineage (NCBI taxonomy): Eukaryota > Metazoa > Chordata > Actinopteri > Acanthuriformes > Acanthuridae > Ctenochaetus > Ctenochaetus striatus. The sequence continues at coordinate 20,530,644 of JAUZTA010000011.1, read as the reverse complement.
GACACAAACATGATTACTCGAACTTCATGCAACTAGGTGACTGATCTGATAGTGACTATGTTATTTAACACTTAGAGGACCTCTCTCAATGTCAATGAAAAAACTAAGTGTTAACTTTTCTTCAAATAAAACTAGTCATGAAAAAAAATAAATGAATAAATGGAGCATGATGTGCTCTGACCATCAGACTTTAATGAAGATTTGACAGAAGATATTCTTACTGCTAAGAGAACATGAGGACCAGCAGACAGGATAAAGACACAGTAAAGACATACTTTTAAGCTCATACACTAGAGCATTTAAACATTAATGTCCCGTCAGGTTAGCTGTTTTTAGCATACTAATTGTAATAATAACATTAATTTATAAGAGGTCAGAATCTTTTTTTTTTTTCAGTGTATGGGGGTTCGGCTTAAATACCTTGAC
>JAUZTA010000011.1:20515991-20530118 GCA_034780835.1 Ctenochaetus striatus | reverse complement strand
TGAATTGACATCACAGATGAATCAAATTGTTTTGCAGTAATATTACACAGCTGTGGGCAATATAACTCACTTTTCAAAAGTTGCTTAAGATTTTGAAATGCATTTTAATAATATCCGAATTATTTACAGTGTGGGAGGGTACATTATAGATTAAGATTTGATCACTTAGTAATGTAGGATAAACAAAGTTGAGGAGAAACATTCTGAGTGCTTTCACACAGATTGTGAAATGAAGCTGTTTATTCAACTCCATGGTTTGTATTAATTAAATTAATTACTAAATATTAAGATGCCCATTTATTTGAATGAAAATTATTTTCTAAGTATAAGCAGTATTCTTTGCTGTTTTGTTTCCATGCTGTGCAGCCCAATGCACATGTACATATATGTTTTCCTCTCCTGCCCTGCTTACTTGGCTCTACTCAGCCTAGCTTTATGTCATTGTAACTTCACAAAAAAAAAAAAATAGTCACTCTATACTGACTTGGATTTTTTTCTCTAAAAATATGAAACCTTCATGGATTGAAAATTCAGTTTCTTAAGATTAGATAAGATAATAATGGTCAACAGGAAAAATGCCTGCAGAGGATTTTCTCTTGCAAAAAATAATTTAAAAAATAGAAAAATAAATAAGGCAAAGCAAACAAGCAACTTAAATGTATATCAGTAAGTAAGAAAACTATGCTCATTTTCTTGCTCTATTCTGGGGGACATTGATGAAGTCTCCCCTAACCATCAGACATATCAAAGCAACACACATGTAGACAGAAAGAGAGAGTCTGCCATCTTCATTAGTGCTGAGTGCCAGTGTGGCTCTGGATTTATTGGCAGGCAGTGGGGAAGAATACTACTATACACATACAGCTACACACACAGTAAAACACACAAAAGCACAAACACACAAACCTGCTTAGTATTCCACTCCATTGTAGCCTAGTAATAATGACCAGCCTCGGTGGGATCAATAGACTGGAGACAGATGAGCCTGGTTAATACATCTATGCATTCACAGACGCAGGCATTTGCAACTTGCAACCCCCCCTTCACACACACGCACACACACTAACACACACACAGAGCTATAATTCTCATAAAAACATTATTAATTGCAGTGTGAATGCAGCTATCCATCCTTTTGAGTTTAAGACGGACCAGCATGATGAGGGTGTAAAATCATGTGTGTGTGTGTGTGTGTTTAAGAGAGAGGTATGGCATGATGGAAATATGGCTGAATATTCCTCTGTCTCTCAGATCTATCCATGCATATCTGAACTTCTTCTCTTGTTTATGATGACAGATTGGTGGAGCCTTTCCAAGCAAGCAGTGAGTAAGAGCCATGTTACAGTCTTGACAGGTCGTTAGTCTTCCAGAGTTCCCAATTCACAATGCATGCCTTTAGAATGTAAACGACAAACACCATGGATTACATGGCAACCTCACTCCTGTCTTCCTCTCTTAATAGAGAGGTGTTTAGCAGTGTTCACAGATTAGAACCTCAATTGCTGGTGTCAGTCACGTTGGGAAGTGGGAGCAAATATTGTTGTAGCAATTCTTTCCCTATTAAGAAAGTAGAAACTTCATTAAAGAGACATTATTAATAGCTAGAATGCTTTGAGATTTATTTATTTGCTTGTTTGTTTGTTTGCTTGTTTGTTTGTTTATTCCATGATTCGTGATGGTACTTTATCACCTGTTGCCTTTAAAAATCAACCCCCTTGGTATTTGTGGTATTTGACACAGTCAGAAACGATCAGGTGTGAATGTGTGCAGACTTACAATTGTTTCTGGCATTGCTGTCATGTTGGGGCTGCAGTTCAAGTGTAGAGGTTTATGTTTATGTATGGTGGTGAGTCACCTTTTTACTTAACTTGTTTGTTGAGCAGGGCAAGAAAAAGAGTGTTTACACTTACTCTTCCTGCAGTCTGGAACCCTAATTGACAAAACTGGTACTCCTTAATAGGAGAAGTTTCCTACAGAGTGACCCACCACCTCAGAGTAGATCCCCAGGAGCCGTAGAACCCTGACTTTCAGCTGGACTCTGTTACCTTTAAATTTGTTTGAGCCCTGTATTGTGGGATGCTGTACAGAATGACCTGAATTTCCTTAATCCCATGTGATCCCGCTTACGATCTGTTGGCTTAGCATAATTAGCGTTTGTAGTACTTCTGGTAATGACTGATTGCTGCTTTATGTGGGTACTCGCAACAAATTGTTGAAAAGCTTACTTTTAAAAAAAAAATGATGATGACTCTCAGGGAACAAATGCAAAAGTATGTGCAATTAACACATTTGTCAGGCCACATTTGTCAGTGAAAACACAAAGACAATCTCAACTTACCCAAAAAGCTTTGTATTAATGAACATTTAATTACATTTACATCATTTATTTACGTTACATCCACAAAATCTTTCCTGTGACGTTGGCTGAGCTCTTAACTTTCCTTTAGGACCTTTCTTTTCACCTAGGAGTTTCCCTGTCCTTTCCATATCCTACAATAGCCAACAAAATTCAGCATTTGGTCTTTCCCTCCTCAACTTGCAATTGATTATGTAGACGACTGTGGCTTTGTATGGCCAATGGAATTCTTATAAAAGATGACATGAAGTTCTATTGAGTTTTTGAGGCCAAAAGAATACAGAGAAGTGAAAAAGACCTTCACACAGGCCTTGGTAAAGAACAATGAAACTAGTGAACCCAGATGCTGACACAACCCGACAGCCATGTAAGCAGTTAAAGGGATTTATTGCAAAATGGAGAGGAATGAAGGGAGGTAAGGAAACTCGTAAGTTGAGAGCCAAGGGTTTTAGTAGAGCAGACTGGGGCTGAGGGATACAGGTCTATGACACACACAATCTAGTCTGTCTATATCACAGCCTTAAGAATTAGCAACAGAGCACGAAACAGAGGATGAAAAGCTGTAAATGAGGCTGGAATGTAGCAACACTGAGAGATAAGACTATGATCTTGCAGCATGGAGATAGCACACCTGCAATCCATCTGGTACATATACACACTTGGGGGGAAGGGAGGGAAATCTGGTTGTGCAAAATTAAACTCACAAACAAGGAAGGAGTCCACAATCTGCCTGCAAGGTAGCATTTATCAGGACCGTATCCCTCCCAATCCACCAAATACTGCAAGCCTTGGCTCCAGGGGAGCTCATCCAAGCGATTCCAGACAGTGTTGACTGGATGTTCATCTATCAACTGGGATGGTGAACAGGCAGCAGCTGGAGGAGGCAGGGAGCTTGAGTGAACAAGTTCATTGCGGAAACATAGAAGGTAAAATGAATCTTGTAAGAAGCTGAAACTTCAAGATATGCTGTATGGGCAGTTCAAGTCAGTGTTATTTATGTAGTGTCAAGGCACAACATAAGAAGTCTCATGACACTTTACATATAGAGTAGGTCTGGACCACACTCTATAATTTAATTTATTAAAACCAAACAATTGAAGTCATTCCCACATAAACAAGTACTATGGGGATGTTATTGCGCTATGGATGATACTCAGTACATGTCTCAGCTAGACATGCCTGTTAATATGCTGCAGTAATTAAGAAATTTCATTCCATACAAGCTGAGAGACAAATGAGGAACAGTGGCTCTTGATATTTAACAATATCATCATGGAGCTACTTTTACTAGTATTGTTGATTTTGTTGAACGTCAGGTGAGAATCCTGTCCATACAGTCAATGACTTAGAGGATGCTTGAGAAAAAGTGCACAGTAAAAATGGCAGCAAATGTAATCAGTTTTGTTTATGAAGCAAAAGAACTAGTTTTGCAGCTATAGTCACTTCTTTGGACGAAAAAGCCCATAAAAGAAAGAAAGGAGGCTACAGGAAAAAACGGCTTGTCTGCACTGTAAGGACAGAGATAAACTGGAGTTGTGCTCTTCTTCAGAATGGAGAGCATATAATGATAAATTGCCTTCCTGAAAGGGGTTCTGGTTGCAGTACAAACTAGTGGTCTTATTGGGGTTGGTGGACATGACTGCAAATTCTCCATGTTCTCATTTAAGTTCAAGTCTAAAAGGGGACATAAAATTGTTTAAATTTATGCCTTTTGGACAGGAAAGTTTGGAAAGTTCCTTATTCTTCTGTCCGATGAGTATCATGGATGAGCTTCACATCTTTGGAAGAGGAACCAAGATCTTCCTACATACAATGGGAGAGACAGGTTGTGAGAAGTCATTTTGTATCAAATTCAGAGTTAGCAGACTGTGGACAGTGGCCTCTGGTGTGAATTGCCAGACGTCTTTATACAACAGAAATCATTTCAAGGGTTGAGTTTTCAGTTTCTTAAATGTATACAGAGTTCAGGAACCTATAAATGCAATTTATTTAAGTTGAAGATTAAGGGCCATTTGATATTCAGACTATGTTGGGAATATCTATTAATGGGACTCTTTGCACTGGTGAAGTAGATTGTGAACAACCTCTGATCACTGCCAAACATATTACCTTGAGTCCAAATAAAGTTCTAGAGAGACACCCCATTTTAAGCACACTATCTTTATGCATGGCATATTCTTGTAGTTATGCTGAAAAAGTGCCGGCAAAAGACCTGGAATGGCAAAATATGGTATATTCCTCAACATTATGGTGTGGTTCAGTATCAAGTTGAACTGTGCTCTTTGTAATACCTTTATAGGGGAGTGCAAACAAAGAGAAGAAGTTGGATCTGATTATGACATGCTTTTTGTTGAAAGAACCTTGGGCGAGCAGTGGTGTATTCAAACCAATTTATTTAAATTCAAAATAGTAATACAGGAATGACATTTGATTTGTAGAGAGCTCCTGTCTTAGGTCAGTGCAATCTATGTCGAACTGCTGGTACCAGTAGCAATAAAGGCTAAAGTAATCACAAAGGATTTGTGTAGGAAAGGCATTGGGTGGGAAATAATTAATGCAGGAGCTCCAAAAAGTGGAGGACTTCAAAGTCAGCAGATGTTTCAGGCCCGTGACACTAGGGCATTAAAGGAAAGTTGATTGGTTGACATGTCAATGTCATTAACACAAGTCAACAAGTTGAGTTGCCTGTTGCAATCTCTACCTCTAATTGGCTAAGACCTACCCTTATATTTTATGATTACTTTTATTTATTTTTTTTGAAAACCAAGAGCGCAAAGCCAAGACTGTGAAAGAGGTATATGACAGTGACTCAGAACAGGATTACTGGATTGACTAGAGGCAAGTTGGATTACTTAATTAACCCTTTAGTATAAGGGGTTAACTGGGTGAGTTTTGGATTTTAATTAATTTTTATTGTAAGCTGAATTTGTTTTTCTGTGTGGTGTCGGTTTGCAGAGAAGGCTTGGATTTTTGGTTACATTTTCAATGAAAATAATGCTGTGACTGGCATAAGGTTACCATAGTGCAAGACAATTTATTTTTATTTTTTACTGTAAGCTGAAGTTGTCATACAATGTTATAGAGTTGGTGTGAATTAAGATGATGGTCTAACTGGTGTAGCTATGAGTGGAAAACCCAAGGCAATTTTTTTTTCGTTGCAAGCTCAAGCTGTTGTTTTCCTTATCATGGAAGGAGTTGAGGGTGTGCAATCAAGGGCTTACATTTTTGGTTATTTTACAACGAACATAATTCCTTAACTGTATTGTGAACCATGCAAGTCTGAATGATATTTTGGCCAACCACCATTTTTTGATTTTTTTTTTATTCTTCTTATTTCATTATGAAAATAAATTCTTTTGTGAATTATTTTGTGTTGTGGACTCACATGTTGTGCGTCTGTCTGGCTTTCCTTTCCCCTCTTTCAGTTCATTTAAATTTACTAAACAATTTGAGGTATAAGCCTATGTTTTGCTTTTGTGAAATGTCTCTGAATAGGCCTGGTAAGGCTACTGATTGTGGTGTCTTGCACATTTTAAATGTTGAAAAGAAAGAATTATATTTATATTTATATTATTGATTACTAGGCCTACATAAAGAATCATCCTGCTTCACTAAGCTGTATTGTAGTCCCAAAATCGTTCGGGGCCAAATCATTCTGTACTTAACTATGCATTTTTAACTATGCACAGAGAGCGTTAAAATACAAGTTGTTCATTGTTGAACTGTTGGATTGTTGGACAACCCCCCCTGCCTGTTAATGGGATGATGTCATTAAACCACCTGTCAACATGACTCCGACTTCATTGACAGAGTGGTTGACTTGCAAAAACCAGAGGCTGTTAATACCCTATTTGACACTGTGCTGTCTGTTCAAAGGCACTGTTGTGTAGATGCCAGTAAGGATGGTTATTGAACAGTTGACCACTATTTGATGTTGGACAGCTGTGCAGTGCCTTTATTAAGGGAAAGATAATGGTTACCCCCTTAAAGCCAATTATCATCCCCGAACTGGGGCGTATAGTAGCAGTTGTAGCAGCACTCACGGTGCATGAACAAGTTGTGGAGAAGGGAATTGCAGACTCTGGCTTCTGGAATGACAGTACCTTGTGCCAAAATACATCACTAATGAGACCTCTCATTTTCAATCATTGTGGCAACAGGGTCTCATGCAGGTTAGCAGAGGTATGTGAAACCCTTTAGTTACCCTTCAGATCTTGCCTTCAGAGAACTTGCATTGGAGTCCCTTAAGAATACAAAATTGATTTCAGACCATAATCTCTAATGCTGCTGGTGGAGCAATGGCCTGCAAATTTGGCTGGTATCTGTAGTAGTCTAGTTAATATCACCTGCACCTGCTTGTGCTCAAGGTTAGGTTTAGCTTAAGTTTACTTTTAGCAAAGAGCAAATAAGTAAACTTAAGCTAAACCTGTGTGGTTTAGGTGTGGTTGTTTTCTGCTTACTGCTATGTGTTATGTGTTTTTTTATTTTTAGTCAAGTTTTGCTACATTTGGGAACATCATGTAAGAGAAGTTCTTTGCGTATGCAGTGTTTCCCTTTCCCCCTAAAATGCAACCTGACACACCCCTGAAATAAAGTCACAAAGCATGCCCATCTTATGGCGCACTCAGGCTAGGTTCAGTTGCTCTGTACCTTTCTGAAGCACGACCCCCCCATTTCTATTTCATTTGTTATTGTGCGTGTGCCTAATAAATTCTGCTAATAAGACACACCCAAATTATCTCATTATCAGGAGGGAGACTCACTCTGGTTATTCCCATTAATCCAATATATTGGATATTTTTGACTGTTTTTTTTTCTGTGTAGAAGAGCATGATTTCAGTCATATGACTGTAGCACATGCCAAACATGTCTATGACTTTCTGATTTAAATCATTTTGAGTTGGTTCTGGGTCAAGGTTTGTAGATTTTGTTCAACTTGTCACTTATACTGAAAGCAGATGGCATTAAGGATGATTCTCTAGCCACTCTAAACGGGAAGAATGATTACAGGATGTATAACCTTTGCAGTCTTCCTGTAGGCCTTGACTATTGTTCTGAGACACATAAAAAATTGTTGACACATTCTTTAAAGATCATGAGCTATTTGGACTTCTTTAAACCCTTACTCAAATGCTGACCAACTGAATTGTTTGTGAATTCTAAATTTTATTTATTTTTTTGTTAATTTATAATTTTAATAATGTGTACAAGCTGTATTTATTTGGCAGTTGCCAAAAATAGGCTGTGGTTTTGTCATCACTATCCAGATGTAACGATTAGTCAAAATATCTGCCATGCAATGGCCTCTCTTGCCTCCTCCATCCTCATCTGTAGGCTGGTATCAATGCAACTGTGAAGTAATGAAGTGCTGAATTAAAAACACAGACATGTAAGGACATGTACTTCTTTATCAGTGCATGAACAATGCCAAGGCCTGTGTCTGTTTGGGTCCGTGTGTGTACATGAATAGTGTGTTCATGTGGTGCTTATTACACTTCCTTTGTATATGTGTGTGTGTCTGCAGTGGCTGTGAGGGAGTTTTACAAGCAATCTCTTTACTGCTTTGTGTGGTGCACACCTACTTTTACTACCCTACCACAGCGAAGAAAGCAGAGAACGCACACACACAAGCACACAAACACACAGGTAGTGCCAATAAGCAGGATGTGAGTGATAGGCCGGTTGGTTTGGTATTGAGTTCTCTCCTGCTTAGTTTATGAGGGAGCTGCAGTGCCAGGAGGGGGGGCAGTGGGTGGGTGCAGACATTAGTTTAATTGTAGTCAGCGTCTGAGCCTATAGTGACATCCCAGTCTCATACAACATTAAAGTACAGAGGGGATTGTCTTATACTCAAATAAACTAAGTGCAAATCAACTTACTTTCTACTTGTAAACAATGGAGGGAAAAGGTCAGTGGCCTTTGAGCCTAAGAGTTTATCAAACATGTTTAAATGATCAAGATGTAATTAAAGGCAGGTTCATAGAGTAAACAAAAATATTTCTCTTTTACCCTCTGTGATATCTAATTATGCAGATTTTGGTGTTATTACTCCATCTTTGGAGTGGATAACTTTTTTTTTTTTTTGGCTCACAACAATAAAAATGAAATAATTTTTTTTTTAAACTGCTTTTTACAATTTTCCTGAAACAGTATCCTTGGATAAGTCTGGTATATAAGACTCAAAGAACTGGTCATTAGTCACTGTACTTTATGTTGTTTTCATACCTAATGGGACTATACCAGGGTACACATGAACCATACCTGAGACCAGATTTTTATCTGTGTCCAAGGTCCACTCTATTTATTTAAATTTATTTATTTATTTAAATACTTTAAAATTTTTCCAGTAATCATCTAGCATCATGGCCCAGTCAGCTTTGACCTTGTACATGAAACTATGGCAACCGCCACCCAGTAGGTGGCAGCTCAATACTTTACTTGCAGCCAAAATAGAATTCAGCAATCTCCTCTCCACAGCAGAAAAGTGAACTTGATACTTACCAGAAGTAAAAAAAAAAGGGATCATGAAAAACAACATGAATAAAGTAATAAATAGAAACATTTACATTACCAACACTAATTCAAATGAAATGTAGAAATTTAAGACACAGCTTGGAAATACCTTACAACAATGAACCCAGTTTCTGGTGCAAATATTGACATAGAATTATTTTGAACACAGTGAAAAATGTAACAGCTTCTTGCTTTATACTAACAGCTCATAAGGAAAAATGAGCAAATTCAACAGCATCAGTTCATAAAAATCCCACAGTCTAATTAACTTGACATCAAAGCCAAACCAGAAAAATACCTTTCAAACATATAGTTAGATACATAAATAACCAGAAAAAGTCCCCGTAGAGGTCCGGGACTGGGAAAAAGATCTACTTTTTACCACTGATATCAACTCCTGCATTTATCGTCTCATGTCCGATAACTTAAAAATACAACTTATTCAAAACATTCTCTGTTTAATTCATGCTTCACATTTGGTCAGCGTTCTTGGATCCCAGCGAAGGTCCCTGTTGGAGGTCTGAAGTCTCTTTAGACTGTTGGTAAAACAAGTTGTTTGAAGACATCTCCTCTGGCTTCACAAAATTATGATTTTTTTTTTGTAGTAGTACCAAGACAATTCCTGGTTAATCAGTACCAGTGCCAGTGGGTGTGTTCCAGCATTAGTGCTATTTTTTATTACAGTTGGGTTGGGTAAAGTTAAGCTATTATAGAGATCCAAAGCTTGGTCAGTTTTAGCTCAGGGATGTGTTGCAGCCCCACTCTGGACCTCACTGCTATAACAGTGACCTTGCGCTAAAGAATAAGTTGCTGTAAAAGCAGTATGTAGAATTATCCAGTCAGGGACAGTCATTCCATTCTTAAGTTTCAACAAATCCATTACCAAGGTAGGCATGTCAACATTGGAAAATATTTCATCAACTCTGGTTGTATGCATCATGGTAAAGTGGAGTAAAGTATCCTACACCTGAGAACTAAACCATGTAGAAAATACAAATTGAAGTTATCAAATCATAACTCAGTAAAAAAAAGTCATAATATGAAACAACAGAATAAAAATGGGGGAAAATTAAAAAGTTTCAAAGGGAGATTCTTAAACATTCTGTTGAGCATTTGAGCATCTTTAACATCGCAATCCTAATTCTCCAGTCCTATTGCTCTGATTTTGGATTTATTTTGCTCAGAGGGAAAGTTCACCCGAAATTGAAATTTCACTCAATTTCCACTTACCACTACGTCGACGGAGGCTCTGGTGACACCGTGCATTCATGTACTCTCGGGAGATCCGATTATGAGTCGAGGTCGTTGTTCCGACCTTGTTGTGTTCACGTGATTTCGAAGTTCTGATGTAGGAAGAACATGCTTCCAAGACAATATGCTACTTTTTATGCGAAAAGCTTTCAAAAGCGTGTATGATAGCTGTCACCAGTACTTTTGTGACAACTATCATCCCAGTGCAGACGCATGTTACTATCCAAGAATGCTGAAAAAGTTTGAAGCTTTATATTGGTGTTTTTGTCCATCATTGCACCTGTACATTCCCTAAAATCTCTATTGCCTTATCCGACTTTTTTTCCTTTTATGGTCACAATACATGGACAGCAATACTATATTACACGTTATATGTGAGCAAAAAATTGATATGTAGTTCTTGAACTGATAAAGGGTTTCTCAATATTGACCACGCTGTCCTTCGTCTGCCATTTCTATGACGTCAATGTTAAGTAAAGACAACTTGTAAACCAAAATTATCTGCAACTCTCCGAGTTGTTTTTCTGACATGGGGTAGCGTAAATGTGAATTTTTCCAGTCGGAAAATCATTTTTTCGTTCAGATCCACAGACTTTCTGGACTTTCATCGAGAGGGGTCTGTCTGCACACTGCAAGTGGGGGGCGGAATGTGTAAAGATAACGTACGAGCGTCAGATGCAAGGGGGAGGAACTTGCAATTGTCCAATATGTCAAAAGAAGAAGCTGTTATCCGCCAAAGGTAGCCGAAGTAGGATTTTGAGGATAAAATAGCGGATGGGAGTGGTAAATGTCAGTATATTTTAACAAATACAAGCATACAAGGCATTCACACAGTTGTAACACATAGTTGTATCGCTGTTGGAGTTGATTGGCATTGTTTTAAATTCAGCATATTTATTTTATTTATCCATATATATATTAAGCAAAAAGAATGGAGCTAGTAAGTCCACTGCTGGTTGAACTGAACAATGCCAGACAGCGTGATCATTTCAGAGCTGTTACACTGGGTGATATTTGTTGTCTTGATATGTAACATGAAACACATCGAAATATTTTTTTTCTTTTTTTAAAAATAGTATACCAATATTCAAACCACCATAAATGTTATCCCAGTAGATAATTATCGGTATTGTATCATGTAACCTAACCTTAGCCAGCAAACACGGGGTTATTATACATGGTTTAAGCATGTAAACCGACCTGTGTGTCAGATGGTATCCCTGGTATACCGTTAATTTAATGCAATATTCGTGCCCTGGTCCGACATAACAATACATGTATGAATATGAATAAGACGATATTCTGTAGTTAAGAGCTTGATGGTGACACAAACGTGCCATAGCAGTATTATGGAGAAGTTGGCCACCTCTACAGGCTATTGAATTTATGTTGTAGTTCACCTTTACAACAAAGCAAAGATCTGCTCTTATAAGAACGCAGAATAGGTTTTATTTAACAGCTCCAAATTCGCTATAGTTCAAACTTTTCAACTCACACAAATAAGTGAATGAAGCGAGTTGCAGGTTGAATGTGTCATCTGCGCGATTTGCGCCAATGGATTTTGATACATTTGACTTGTGTGTAAAAATCCAAAAATCTTCCCTATTTATTTGCTCTCAGCTCCATCTAGCCCTATTAACAGACCTACCGATGCCCATTTATAAAGTCCCGCAACACAAATGTAAAAAATGTTGTAAATGGAAGATGTGCATATGTTGTGGCTCATGTGCAAACCCATAAAAAGAGGCTGTTCGACATGGAGAAATTTTTTAAATTTCATTGCAGTAAAATGTATGCAGATCTTTTGAAATGTATAAACTGTTCTTAACTTATAGTAAAAAAATATTCCAAAGTGAATTTGAAATTTGTGTTATTTTTGAACACTGCTCTGAGAATTACATACTTGTATAAGTAGTTTGTAAACCTGATTTATATTTGTTTGCAGGGTATAAAATGTACAAATGTCATGGTGGATAAGCCAAAACACCACATTACTATTGCTGCTACTGTGCAAGGACCATGCAGACAAAATTTAATTTATGGGTCATGCTAAAAAATGTGCATCTGCAGCATCCAGTGTGTTCCCTTAAGGTATTTATGCTTATGTTTTTTATGTGTAAATAATTACATTTCAAAAATTTCTTAGAGTTTTTTCTTAAAAAAGGTCCCTTTGTCTCTACCCTTTATCAACACTGTGGCCTCCAACATGTCTGCACCATCAAGTGTCTCTGATCCTCCCAGTGTCACTCAGCCATTGAGCATCTCTTTGCCTTCTATTGGCACTCAGCCCTCCAATGTCTCTATGGGTTCAGGCTTCTCTGCACCCTCCAGCGTTTTTCCTCTAGGTATTTACACCCATTTAATGTGGTAACATTGACACCAAGATCTATTTTGGTACATTTTTCACTTAAAATATGGTACCTTTGTCTCCACGTCACATCAAAATACACATTTAAAGGTGTCATTTATCATCAAACACTGATTTTACAACCAGTCATCATTTTCCATCCCAATGAATAGTCAGAAAGAATGGCATTATTGCTTTCCAAAGAACTTTTCCTGGACCAACTAATCCCATACATATTCAAAAATGCACCTGGGGAGACAAACATCAAGTGGTCTGTGAGTTGGCGCAATGTGCATCCATTTGAAAGTCCCTATCATTCTTTCCTATGTCATCTGAACCATATCTCACACTTAAGGAAGAAGTTCTGACAAATATGGTAGCAAGAAGGTGGATTTCTGAAAACACAAAGAAGGTTTGTCTCTCTAGACAACTAGAAGCTGAGTCTGAGTCCCTCTTAGTAAAGAGGTCATGTTTAGCAGTGGAGCATCAAAGCTAGATGTGCGGGTAAAGGAGACAGGCACCTTGTACTATTCTCATTTAGGGGTAGTATCTTTGTGTTTTGATCCAAAAAGAAATACTTGGCACTACCCATGTTCTAAGTCAAATAACTCCATTCTGCTTAGTTCATTGCAAAATGGCATTTGAACCAGACACATTCTGAAATTTTCCTTAAAGTCAGAAGCACAGACAGTAATGTGTTTGAAACTTTTGACAAGTATGACATTCAAGATGGGAACAGTAATGGGCACAGTACTTAAGTTGTATATCCACTTGATGGAAATAATCTAACTCCAATGGTTCTTTACTTGCCAAAGAACAAGAAGTTACCAGCAGTCTTGCCAAATGATGTCATCACTCCACAATCCATAGAGACCCACCTCATTCCCCTAAAGACTATTTGTGCAGTATGTCCAGGAAAGATCCCCCTGACTGAACCAAACTTGATATTACAGAAAGCAAAGGTCGTCACTTTCTCTGGCATAGCAGAGGATCTCTATGTTTAAGAAATCCATTATGGTGTCTTAATATTTCCATAACCATGTAGAATCACACTTTTACATATTAAAGGATATAAGGTTTAGGATGTTTCATGCATCTAGTTAAACTGAAACATTAAATTCTAATTACTACCTTCGGTTATCCCAAGACCAACACATTAGTATTTTTCTTCATTGTACATGTGGCCACATACTGCAAAAAGTGCAGGATATGTGGAACTTTCTACAGGTACCAGGGATGGATTGAGAGGCTGCACAGTTTTAATGACCGATTTTTACAGTACTAGGCAGATGCCATCTTGACCAGAACGTGGACATGGGTTGCTTCAGCGTACACGTTAAACATGTGGCTGTGCAAATTTGGGAACAGATTTCTCTCCAAACAATCTAAAAGGACTTGCATGACAATTGCTGACGTTGTTCCCTGTCCTTTTGGGGCATTTCCCTTTGTGGTTTTCAAGAGCCTCTGAAAGACTCAATGCCTTGGCGAACAGCAGTCACACCAGCTGATTGTTTTTGTAGGCCACCTCTGTTCTAGACATTGACTGTATAAAACACTGGACAAACCCTCCGTGACGTCACCCGTTGGTTTCTGCCTGAGCAAAAGTGAAGCCTAAAAAATCTCGTCCTGGGCGCCGCCATTAGCCAGCGCGTGACTCCGC
>JAUZTA010000011.1:20491985-20505909 GCA_034780835.1 Ctenochaetus striatus | reverse complement strand
ATTTGATTGGTGAAGATTACACTCGGCTGTGTTAAACCCACTCACGCCTTCTCTCCTCCCTCTTTGCCACTTGCGCCAGTGTTAGGGACGGAGGCATGGGTGCACCGCGCTGCACTGGACTGCGCTGTGCACGAAAATTGCAAATGCCCTGGACACACCCCGTTGACGCAACGCAGGCGAGGCGCAGGGCAGGTGCCTACGCCTGGTCTACGATAATAGACCCGTAAAATACCCTCCCCCCAAAAAATTAAATGACTATTTGAAATTTTCGACATTATGAGCCTTCCCTAGAATGAATTACAAAATAATAATAAATTTCTTGCAATTTTCCCAGTGGTCTGAATAAATGGCTAAAATGGTTGTTGGGAAGTTGGGTCTTTGGGTTACCCCCAGATGTTGTATCAATGTAAGAATTATCTCGTCTTTTATTGGTGAGTCTAATCTTTCCTATCTGGAGGGTGGTTGTGTGGATAACAAACCAGCCTAGCCAGACAACTTTTTTTTTTTTTAATGAGCAGCTGTCTCTGTCTCAACTCTGTACTGTAATTTTGTATTCATTCATTTATTTATTTTCTGAAACACATTTAAGCTTTGTGACAAATACAAGTGGAGCAGTGGTTGTTTTAAAACAATAACTGCCTATACCTATTCAGACTACCCAGCCTGACTTGCTGGACCACCCACTGAGGAGTGAAGAGAGTCAGGATAAAGATAGCTAGCCCAGCTTGGACTTAAGCCACCTCAGACTAATGTCTGATTGCAGAAAAATGAAATGGATGAACACTTAGACTAGCAACAGAAAATCAGAAACTATTGTAGTATCACTATCTTGGACCACTGTCTGTACACTTTGTAAGCTTATGCAAGGCAGTCTTCTCAGACATTGCAGAAATAATTAAGCATTCTCATGATCTATCCTTGGCACCAAACAACAAAATTTATTCACATTAAAGATGTCTTACTGTTCCAGCCACCTGCGATCTTAAGCAGCCTTACTATTCTCCAAATCTAGCATAGTTTTATTTTCTCATCCTGTTGCTCAAGCTCTCTCTTTCTTTCTTTTCTGTCTCTGATGCTTCTTTTCTTTCTCTCTTTTTTGCCACTCAAGCTCCTTCTGTTTCTCTGCAGGGAAGTTAACCAACATACAATACGTGAGCTATAGATTCTTGGCAATCTTAGGTACATCTAAATTTTATCATCTAAATCTATAATATTAGGAAATATGATCATTTTGAACACTAGGGGCTGTAACTAACCATAAAGGACCTCAGTCTTGATTTCAGTTGTTTTTTTCACACATATAAACATTTCATGGTTCAGATTTGACTTGGTTTGGCTCTTTATTAATCTTATCATACCAAAAAGTAATCTATGAACAATTCATTGATTCACATGTCTTGACACAGTAAAACTTCATTGTCCTTCTGGTAGTGTGAGTGCAAAATCAGTCATTAGACAAAATGGACAAAATCTGAACAAATACCTTGCTATTTAGCTCATAGAAGCAACAATTAAATAAATCTTTTAAATGATTCATGTATGAGCCACAATATACATAAAATATGGCTGTTGCGGTCTAAAGTGGGCCCCATGTTTTCCATAACACAGAATAGAACCTCTCAAATATAAAAACATTTTTTAGTTATCTACTTAAAAAAGTGAAAACTATTTGAATAAAAGTATGTGTCCTTTCAATAAAATGTGATTTGTCTTTTGTTCCCAATGTTTTCTCTGTTGTGCAGCCTGTCCTAAAATACAGGTTATTTGTTTCTGTCTGTACTTCGGGTGTGGTGTTGGTAGCAAGACAAAGCCTGCCACTGTTCTATTGGAATTTATTGTCATGTAAACTTAACAGTGTATCAGTTAAAAACTGGTTTGATATCAAAGACCATCAAAATGACAAAACTGAACATCTTACAAACACATTAACTTTCAAAGTAACTGTTCTCAATAAATATTTAGTCACATATTAGGATTATTTTTTACAGAAACTAATGACAGAGAGGCAAGAAACTTTCTGTTTGAATAGGAAGTCTTAAAATGCATTATTAATCAAAAAAACAGAAATAGTTAAATTAAACAGTTAAGGAAATGTGCTCATCCACTTTCATTTTTAGAGTGAGATGAAAATATCATTATCATGTACATGTATTGGATACAGCTGGAACCTAGCTTGGCTGAAGGACAGGAAGCAGGGCCTATGCTTCCTAAACTTCAAAAATATATTTAGTAGCATCTAACTTCTTCATACATTATTTTGTTGCATCTTTTTTCTTAATCTATACATGAACAGAAAAAGCCAGGCTAGCCTTTTTTTTTAGTCTTACTGAAATAACTGTAATGTACAGGCATTCAGGATATAGTCATTGTTCTCATCTTATTCTAATAACATAAGCAAAGAATTGTGTCTGCAAACATATTGAATTTGAATATTGAATATTCTTTTAAGCTGATGTAAAGGTTAGCTGTAACCACTTACAGGTTCACAGTTATGCTTTTTCACAGGACTGTATGAGCATTTAGTCCATGTTTTTAAATTTATTTCATAAATCCTGTCAGTAAAAGCATGCAATTTATTGTGTTTTGTGTATCTACTTTCCTTAATGTGATATACAAGTGTGTCTCATATTAAAACTTAAAAGTTGTACAAATAAATTAAAACAGTAGTCATTAGCATTACAGTAGACAATAAAAGAGAAACAGATTCCAAACCACAATACGTACAAGAAAGCCTCAGTTGGTGCAGTTGTGCATTTGCAATTGCTGACTTCAAAATGTCTGTTATTTTTTTCTTTAACAGCTCTTTGCCTGATTTAAATCTGAAATTTATCATGACCACAAACTAAAATTAGCACACGTATTCTGGCTCCAGCAGAAAACAGCTAAGAGCCTGTTATCTACCTGCATTTCCAGACAAAATTGACTCCCTTGTCCTGGATAACTGCAAGAATAATTGCATGCACTGGAGACTACTTAATGTATAAAGTTAACTTCTTAACCTGAACATAAGACAAATAGTGGGAGGATATGCCAGTGAACCTAAGATTAAAAATATTAAAAATTGAAATATTATTTGTGGTTGGTATTGTGATTTTCAGAAAATAACTGCAGCATTCCAGGGAATACTAATACTTCCTATGAAGTAATCACTTTGAAATCGAGGAAAAACATTTTACACTTGTCTATTTACTGAAACGTAATGTCAGTCAGTAGATTTTCATAAAACTCTGACTGATTTTCTTTCTGTACACCTCTGTCTTCATGGGTAATTTAAGAGAAGGCTGAAAGTCAGCTATAATTTGGCAGAGTGCCTCAAATAAAATTGAATCTCGCAGGTTTGCACAGATAGAATGTTGAGCTTGCTGATAAAGGCTTGTGTTCAACAGGATGAATTTGAATGTTAGTAACACATTAATTCAAATTCACTGCAGTTTTTTTTCTCCAACTAAATATATGCCTTCATGTAATTAGTGGTGTAGCCTTTGAATTGCATGTTTATTTTCTCTGTTTTAGGGTACTAGAGTCTTATCTATTATTTCAAATTATACAAGAGCTAGAAAAACTCTTTAGTGTGTTGTTGTTGCTTGACAGTGTTGAAAGCATTAATTGAAGTCACATTAAGTCTACTACTATTAGCTTGCAGCAGCTTATCTGGCCACAGTTTGACAGCATTGGGGAGGGTCCTGTGGATTTACACCATCTCTTCCCTCCGCTCCATACTTGCAGGTTGGAGGTTGGCTTTGGGATTTTGGGGCTGGCTCAGTCCCAGTGCTTCTCCTCTAGCTTTGAGGAGTTGATCTGGTGCCCAATGCAGACAGATAGGGCAGGGACATGAGGTCGGATGGTGCATGATGCTGGTGGATGGGTAGAGGGCTGCTGTGGTTGGTGGTAACCCCCCTGTTCTGTTGTGGTACTGGGAGAGACGCAGTGCATCCATGGTTCTCATGGGTGTGCTGTAGCGACTGTGAGCTGATGATGTTTGTGAAGATAGAGCCAAAGGGTAGTGGTGATGGAGTGGGAGATGTGGTAGGTGGGATGGAATAAAGGGGTATGGTAAGGTGGAGGAAGATGAAGCACGACCCATCAGGAGTGCCCCCAGTGGATCAATGAGAGGGTGAGGCCACGGCAAAGAGTGTCTCTGTCGTTTGTCCTTCATCCTCCTGTTCTGGAACCACACCTGCAGAGACAGAAGAAAGTAGGAAAGAAGCAGAGGGACAGAAAAAAGCAGAAAAATGAGAGAGAGAAGACACTCAGGAGGAAGGGCAACAAAGTTGAAAAAAGGACAGTGAAGATTTAGATAAGAGGAGATGATTTGTGATTTTAAGCAATCAATTGAATCTTACAATTGGGCTAAACAGTTGCTTTCTTTATTTTCTTGGTTAACTTGGATTGCTTTATATGTAGCTAGCACTAAACACAAAGTAAAACTGAGGCTGATGGGAGTGGTGTTTGCTCACCAACTTAAATATAAGTATTTAGACCTAACAATGGCCCTTGATGAAAAGTCTGAAGATGGTATGGGCATTCAAGTCACCATCAATGTTATTCTAATAATTTTGCAAGGATTGTAAATATTTGCAGTACATTTCAAACCCATTCAACTTGTAATTGTTGAAATATTTCATACAAAACAAAGATTTCACTTTCATGGTGGTGCTAAAAATCAGAGAAAATTCAAAGCCAGAGAGATTCATCCTGTAGACAACATGAACATGTGTATCAAGTTTCAAGAAAATCTATGCAGTATTTGTCTAAAAAATCAACTTGCCGGCGGCAGTAGAGTTAAAGTGAAGGGATCACCAAAGTCATTCTAATACATGGTGAGGGAACCCATTCATTCCAGTGCATGTGGTTTAATTTGCTCTGATGGTTGAGCTTGATGTGTTTAAATATTTTGATCACATTTCTCCGCATTACACAACATGGTCAACTTGATTTTCTTAGGTTAATATCTGGTTGTGTCTCTTACAGCACAAACACTGCTACCTCTCAAAGCTTTAAGCCAAGACAGACAAGTTGCCTGTGTGTCTGCAGAGTCTTCAACTATTTTACCAGCTCATAGTATCTCCCGGAAGGCTGTGCTTCTAAAACATCAGGTGGCAGCATTTACAAGGCCTCGCCTCACATTCCTGCTCTTTCATAAAAGACCCTCCAGTAGCAGGCAGAAAGGTGGGCACATTTACTGTGTATTAAAGCTGCCGCACTGGGCCAGTGGGACTGTGTGTCAAATGTCAAACACTGCTAAACCTGCCACTACTCAATCTCTCAAATGAATGAATCATAAATAATATTTTTGATGTCTTAATAGTTACACAGTGCTCCCCTTAGGCTAGTTTTATATTTTGCTCTGGGTGAAGTTGTTGTTGTTTAGTTGCTAGTAGTTAGTTGCTTAATTGGCAGCATGTTTGAAGGAAAACAATACATATCAAACAAATACATGTGCACACACACATATATATGTATAAATACAAATCTAAAAATGACATGACCATAAATAATTGCATCATAAACTAAGAAAATATCTAATGTTTTATTGGTCATATGGGTTGAGCATGAACAAATATACGGTATTTTTTTGTGAAAAAAAAATCCAGATAAGAGAATGTGCAGTAACCCAGCAAACATTGAGAAACTTTAAGACATCCAGTCAAGATGTCCTGAAATTATTTGAAAAAATAAGTTCCATAATGGAAATTGTACATAATGGAATTCTGAAAAGAATTAGAATTCTGTTTTAGTTAATGTACACACTGCATATTCAGCAGCTCTATGCATCCTAAAAACTGAAAATAATCAGTCAACAAGTTGCTAAACATCAGTGCTTGTTTCCACATGATTTAAAAGTGTACAGATGCTGTGTTCTAGGTAAGAAGAACATTTATTTTCATAGCTATTTTCTCACAGTCTTTTCTAATATACTCATATGCATTTTATTTATGTGTTTCTGGGGTTGGGACTAAGTACTGTACTTTTTAAAAATGGAAAGGGATAGTGTAAGTGGAACTTAAAAGGCCTGCATGTTTGCTACATTATATCTTGCTTATTTGATTTTCAGGCTGTTCTTTGTGTAAGAATATTTTTTGGCAAAGACCACGGCTAGACATAAAAATCCCATCCATTAGCCAAATGCGAACAGAATTTAACAGTGGCATTGACAAAGTCACTCTCACTGACCACTTTAGCTAGTGGCATTCACTATGCCTATAGCTAAGGCTCTAAAATCAATGCTCTTGTCTGGTTTTAGTTGCATCACTGCCAACACAGAATTGCATGAGTATCAGTATAGTATCTCTAAATGAGCTGATAGCTTGATGCATGGCACATTGAAGCAGCTTGACTACAGTCTGTTGACTGCTCCCACATTCTCTGCCACAGTAATGTTTACAGTAAGTTAAGTCAGCTAAAACACTTTCAAACCAAAAGCTGAGACAGCCCTCTCTACTGCAATCCCCTCTGATTGACTTTTCGTGGTAGATATGCGCAGTGGTAGGCTGGGATTCTATTACTGAACAATGGGCAGGGCACTTACTTTTTATTTATTTTTGACTGAGTTCACTCTTTTGTCAGATTTATAAAACCGTGCATATGCTCGATTGTGTTTTTATAGTCACTGTGACCATAGGCATTTGTACATTAGCTTTATTTCACTCCCATGGTTAACCATCAATGGATGTGGAGACACCATAAAAAGTGCGATTATAAAAAAAGTGTCATTTATCTTATTGTGTTTCATCAGCAAATTTTCCCAACAGCATCAGAACAGCTGTCATTATGCATAACCATTCCGCACAGCTGTGGCTGTTTATAGTGCTTGTACCACTAATTCATCACATGTGCCTGTAAAAATCATGATAACAGTGATATCTCAGTCCTGATTATCAGTGCTTTAGATAATCAACGCAACGTTCAATGCTCAAATTAAAACGGACGTTATTTTCATTCTCACATTTGAATGAAAATAATGATAAAATATATCAGTCAAAAATAGGTTAATATTAAGTTAATGAATTTGACAGAATGCTGTGTAAATGCTGTGCTGTGTAACAAAATCTGTAAAGTTGGCAAATAACCTAAATAAACAATGTTTAATATCCTTATTGATATTGAGCGAGAAACTAAGGAGAAACACTAGTCACAACTGCGACAACGGTGTGTTTTGACAATTACGTAAAATATTAAAGAACAAATGGGCTGGAATTCACGACAGGAATGATATTTTAAAATGAACGTTTCAATGTCGACATTCGCTCATTACGGTTTTTGTGTTGAACTGAACACACTTCTGACTCCAGCTCCAGTCAATCTGTGATATAGTCTTATAGTTATTAACCGGAGCGCTTCTATGACGCATGTGCATGCGTGCACGGTTAACGTGTGGCTCCTGTCAAACGTGATGCCTATGTTGGAAAATAAAGCAAACAAAAGAATTAACACTATGTGAACTACGGTGAATTCAAAATAGTTGAAGTAAAGTTATAGTATAAGATCAGTGATGTTTGTTAGTTCTTAGCATTCTTCATGCTAGTAAGCTAGCATTAGCCTAGTAGAAACCAAACTTTCCCAATTTTTAGCTGTTCCAAAGAAGAAATAATGTTTTGCCTGTCTTTTCATCTTTACTACAGTAGGTAAAATAACTGGAGTAAATCACTGTGTCGGCGCCAGTATATTACATTAGGGCTGCTTTAACAGCTACTCGAAATTTTAAGGTGGAGTGTGTTCTTTAATGTTACTCAGTGCTTGAGTTGGTATTGTGAATAAATTAAGCCACTTAAAATGTCGAAATGATAACTGACCATTGTGTTTGTTTTTATCGTCTCTCTTGCATGCATACACTTTGGCGATGATCGGATCTTGAAGCGTTCAAAAGCGCACATGAACTTCAACTAGAGAAAAGTCCCAGGGCTCCGTTCCGGTGTGCTCGCTACGCCTATGCAGCCGATCAAACCTGACCCTTCAGCTGCAGGTATGAGCATGATGGAAAAGGAAAAGCCACGCCCTCGGCAGGGAAACAAAGGAGGAGCGGTTAAAGCTTACGACAGTGCAACACTTTAAAGCTGCGCATGCTTTGTGTTTTTCGTTTCAGTTGAATAGAAGGAGAAACACTACACAAATATTCCCAGATGTTAGCTTTTAATGTGGAGACAGCAACTATTTTAATGTCTTAATCTTGTTGCTGCTGTTTGCATTCTCTCAGATGCAAGTTCAAAAAAATGCACAAATATTTTTTAGGTTGTATTTGTGCATACATTTATATAATAACGGTGAATATTCCTTTTTAAAAAATATTTATCTGTTCAGTGTATATGTTCTGTGAGTTGAACATGAATGACTATGTTAATCTTAAAACAATAAATTACCTCAATACCTTGATGTTGAAAATGTGTTGATATTAACTATATATGTACACACCAGTCTCTCACTGCACACTTCCAACACAGCTAACCTCCTTTCCCGTGCACGTTGTTTTTAATGTGAACAGGACTGATAGAAACAAGAAAAAGTAAGAGTGCCGCTGCTGTGAATGTGCACGTTTATTCGCTGCGTAAACTACTGAGGGGACAACCATTTAAGAGCCGATTTCACTGGTTTCTGTAGAACACAATTATGGACGAGGAGACGCCGCATTGAAAAATGTCTGATCCAAATTCTTGTCTAGGATAACAGAGAAAATCCATGATTCAAATTCGGCTTATCGCTGTCATGATGCTGACTGTTGTGTCCATTGCAAGATTCGTGATGAGACAATTGTCTCATAAAAAAGAAAATGGAAAATAATTTTGATTTTTTTTGTTAAACTAAGATACAGAAGTAACATTGTTAGGACCGATTTTGAACAGTGTCTTTGTCTACAAGAAGAAAGATGTGTTTACATTTAAGTCAAACAGTCGTGTCCAGAATTCATTGAAGTTACACTAACAGTCAAACTAGAGTCAGGGCCTTGAGGCATCAATTTGTTGCTTTGTTCCTCATCACTGTGAGTGAGACAGGGGCCCCTCTGCCCACTGATGCTGCAGTGAACTTTGCCTATCTAAACAGAACCTTGGTTTGCTGTGTGGTAACTGTGGTCAGATGCTAACATTTCTATGTTGCTGCATGCGTGAAAAACATCTTCTTATTTCTCTGAGAATATGAGGGTTTACCTGAGACCGATCTTATTAATGGGAGTAATATTAGCTGGCGTTTGGAATAATGTACATAGCCTAAAAATTAACTTACATTAGGCAAATATAGCTTATGTGTTTTTACTCCATTATAACATGTAAACCATGTTAACCTCTGTAACTGCAAGGTTGGTTTTTAACGGTACCTTTATCGTTGTCTCCGGTAAATTGAGCGCCGTGGCAAGTTCGCAGCGTCTAGGTCTAGAGACGTAGCTCTCCTTTCCGTACTCCTGTTCCAGTCGGGACAGCTGCTCGCGCGTGAACGCTGTCCGGTGACGTCGGCTTTGGTCGATCAGGGCGCTGCGTGGGCACGACACTGTCTGCTCCTCTCCACCGGGACCGTGCATAACGTCCGCCACCACAAGCGTCTGTTTGCCCTCTGAAACTGAAATGGCGCATTGAGAAGCATGAGCTCTCAGCAGACATGAGGAACACTTTGCAACTAGGTCTCAAATCGTATGCTGAGACTGGAGATCCGAGTTCTTCTTTTGACAGCTTAAAACTATTCTCAGTGTATTGTCTGCTTGTTACCTCGTGACTTATCCTGATTTTATGAGCGATGTTTGTAACCTGCTTACTATTAACTGATGACATGTTAGTCGTTCCAGTAAATGACACATTGCTTCTGTTTGGAGCCTCAGACACCTATGCTGTCAAACCCAAAAAAGATGTTCCTATGATTTAAATGTTTGTGATCAGTGTTGACAGGACACCGTAGCCCATTACCTTTCCAAAATCCCCAAACAGAGGGAGTTCAACCAAATTTGGGTCTAACAGATCCGAACTAAAACTCTGTGGATTAACAATAACAAAAACCTTTTTAATTTTCATTGTTTGTTAATGTATATGTAACCCACAAATAATTTTAGTCCGCTGTAATTTCCATACTTTTAACTTTCATTTAATGTAATCATGTTACCACTTTAGTTTTCCCCCACATCTTGGGGTTCAGTGGGGTAAGAGGAAATAAAAAAAAAAATTCTTAGAAAGAATTTAAGTGAGTCTACTGATTTATTATCATTATTCATTATTTACACATAGGCCTACAACAGAGAGAGGTCTGTGGGATTCAAATGAGTAAACTCAATGTCATCAAAACATAAGGTTTGGTCGACATTTTGTAGGTCATTTACTTTTCATGACTTTGATAACTTTACATTTGTAAAGTTGTAAAAGAGTCATCTTAGTTTTATTTCTATATTTGTGTCTATGTATGTTTGGCAGTACTTGGCAGAAGACACATGAAGTAGGCTGAGCTAAAAGAAATCTTGGATCTCAGTGATGAACAAAGTTTGTTCAGAAACAACTTTTACATTTACTTACGCATTATGGTGTTTCTGTGATTGACGTTCCAAAAATAGAATCTCTCTTTTGTGTTCCTTTTCCTCGGTAGAACTTTCAGTCGAATATTTGTCCTCTGCAGGATGTTCCGCTTCAGAGAAGCCGGTGAGGACGCGGGATGCAGTCTGACAAAAACTTCTCTCACTCACATACACCTAGGTCTGCCCAGACAGTCAGGGAGAAGATGAGGTGTTTTTGTCCTAGCTACCCCCCACCCCTCCCCCATTCCCTCACTTCTAAGTTCCCCAGGGCTGCTCTCTTCTTCTCTATCCCTATCACAGGCGCTCCAGACGGGCCGTGGTGTGCGCGTCAGCCCGGCGCGGCGCCGCGGCCAGGAGAGGTGTTAAAGGTGTTTAGGGATAAAGCCTTTGGTCTCCGTCTCAGCCTTTGTACTTTTGTTATGGAGAATTAAAGACGCTCAGGCAGCGACAGCAGCCAGGCCCTTATTGTTCTCCGCCGTTTGATGTTTGTGGGATTGGAAGTAAATCATTACAGGCCTAATGGTTTCAAATTGGCCGAGGTGGAGCAAAATGGAGAGAAATGATTAATTAAAAGGGTTTGATATTATGCTTTCAGTTATTTTAAACATTTTTGCGTATGTTTCAGTCTCATATAGGCTAATAACCTCTCTAAGAACACTTAGGGCTATTTTTTAATATTCAGAATCTGGAGCCTCACATTCTACTAGGCTTCTCTTCAAACTGAGTGTGTACAAATACTATTCATTCGAATAGTTTTGATACTTGATAGTAATCTGGAAACATGTATTTTCCACTTTTTGACGGTGCAGTAGGTCCATTCTACAACAAAACAGAATGGTATTTTTTCACCTTAAATATAATTATAATAATACCAAGTGTTATATTTTGAGGATAAGTTTTTAGATATCCCCGGGAATAAAAAGCAACTTTTTGATCAGATTTATTTCACCAAAAAAAGAAAAAAAAAGAGAAATCATTTGTATTGGACAGATACAGATTAAATGATAATAAGACTCGACGGGGCATATTAATTGAGCTTATACAGGCTAGTCATAGGAGTATAGTTGGCCTATCAATCAAAATACAATCCTATAAGTGTATGGCCTTTCCTAGAAGCTGACCCTTGAACCTATATTTTGGAGCTTATTATGGCTATAATCTGCAGTGATTGTTAATCCAGCGACCAGGTGATAATAAAGAGGACAGGCTGAGGACAGAGACAGACAGTCGCCAGGTAGGGTGGAGTCACTGCGGGAAATTTATCATTATATAAACAATAAGGTAGGCTGCTACAAAAGAATCACATTCAGTCATTCGCGAGCTGTCTGTTACGGAGTATTAAACATATAAATGATACTTTTGATATGGGGCTATAAAGAGTTACACACTGCTCCTCTTAAACTTTTTAAATAGTTTGCTAAGCATGAATTTTGTGGTTTTATGACTGCTGTTTCCTGGTAAACCAACCCAATTATGACTACTGTGTTGCCTTAACGTTGCTTCCTCACTGTTTGGACCCTACAAATCCCCATTACTGTTGGTGTAAAAATAGTAATCATGATTTTTTTACTTTTCTGTTTAAAAAAAATGGAAAAAAGAAACTGATATTCCTGCCCCCTTTTTCACAATCTTGGCAGCACATTTGCAGATGAAAATATCTGAATTTGTATATTAAATAAATAAAAAAAATATAAGTATCATATGACATTAAATAGTTATATTACACCTAATAAGTGATTTTAAACATTTTATATGTGATATGGGTCAAACTCAGGCAAAATAATGTAGCCTTACTTAAGTTTAGGGTCAGATCCCAAAGATATTTAACCCCTTGTAAAAGCTCCTATGAGCAAACTATTACAAAATTGTTAATAAGCTTATCTGGGATTGAGGCGGAGTATAATGCTATGTTCAAAGTCCTGTAAACGCCCATCCCAGAGACAGAGAATTGACAGATAGAATGCCTGAGATGACAATTTAGAGACTTGGACCAATTTAGGGAGGGTACTGTTAATTTAGGGGGAAGAGGGCAGGGACTTCACGTGTCGCACTGCTATCTCTTTAAAAATAGAAAATAAAACTCAGATTTTTACAAAACTTCCTAACTATTCTCATGAAAAGATGGCTCATGTCTAAAAGGCATAACATGAACCTATTTCATTGCATGCTCACTGTTAATCCCTGATAATTTTGAAAAATATCAAGTTAAAAAATCAAAAATCATCAGTCAAATCATATGACCTTGAAGGATAAATAGCAAAAACAAAAACTTTTTTCCCAATGGAAACATCGTTTCTGTGAAGCTACCCTTCAGGCAGCAGGAGAGGTCCCCCTGGTACTCATGCCCACCTTAGAGCCTCAATTCACCTCATAGAGATAGTTGTGCTGACATATACAGAAATATCAAAAGCTTCATCAGTCCTGATATTCAGCTCTACCTGCTTTATACATCTTAGTTTCCTCATACTCATTCAGTAATGAATGTGACTGATGACAGCTTAGACCAGGGGTGTTACTAGGCCTGCAGCTTTAGAGGGGCACAGACCCCCACCCTGCATGCACACACACACAGCCTCACTATAATAATGCCACTCAAACTTACAAATGCACTACGGTGATGGTAGCCAATATTTATTCACATTGACATGCATGAACAGAGTTGGTTAACAGAGTTTAGTTCAAACGTCCAAGTTTACTCTCTAATCAACAACCTGTACCGTCTACTTTTCATCTCAGCAAAAGGGTCAATAACTTGACTGTGACTGACTCTCTCAACAGCCAAAACAGCCATTGTGGACCTAAGCCATGCATGCAGCTTGTGGCGGCGTTTCTATGGGCAGCCGCCCTTCTTCATGCAGGGGAGACCTGCGTTCCAGACGTGCTCCAAAAAAGACTTGCTGCTTTTCCATTTGTCACAGATTTATTGATCGCACAAAAACATTGTTCACCATGACTTAAACTCAACCTAAAATGGACTTATAGCAACGAAATATTAACAAAAAGGGGGTGAGAGCGGTCCCAAAACAGTATGGCTCTCCCCTGTCTAATTAGCAACTAAGTACAGCTGTCACTCGCTACGCTTTATCATTTCCTGGGAGGAGGAGCACTACTTAAAACATATTCAGAGTTAAACTTAAACTTAATTTGGAATTATACGCAGTTGAGCTACATTACAGAATTACAACAAAGCATATCAGTGGTTTAAATAAAAAATAAACATTAAATAAAAAAATGTCTGTCAAAAACAGTCCAACCAAAAACATCATAAACACTACTGTTATATTCAAATAAAAACTTTACATTCATGCTCAGCTCAACAAGGCACAAGTCCAATGATGTAAACATACATCTCCCAAGTATTGGGAGATGGCAGTGGTCAGAGAATGACTTTCAGTATGGCCAACTCAAAGATAGTTCTCTCAATCCAGCCTTGGTAGCTTT
>JAUZTA010000011.1:20467562-20481433 GCA_034780835.1 Ctenochaetus striatus | reverse complement strand
CTGGGTGGTTTGTCAACACCTGGACACAGGTGTGTGTGTGTGTGTGTGTGTGTGTGTGTGTGTGTGTGTGTGTGTGTGTGTGCAAAACAGATTTTTTTATGGCTCTTGTCTGATTTTTTATATCGATCTGTAGCTTTTAAAACACAGGGCTGCAAATTTGAATAAATATATATAAATGAAATGTGTGAATCTCATGTTAGCTGAGATACTGTTTAAGATTGTTTAGATTCCTGTTTATATATTTTTTTTAAAGAAGGACGTAAAGACGCCTACATTGCACACACATTGGGCCCACTTCTTCCTCATAATTAAAGAAATGCCATTTCTTGAGGATAATCATGTGGATTCAAAAATACACTGTTTAACAACAATTTCACAAACTCCTAACCTTATGCAAAATAAGTTGCACTAATCAAATAAATGTATTAAAAGTCAAAGTTGATTTGTGTGACTATACGTTACTATTTTCCAGTGCAGACTAACTGATTAGTTTAAAACTGCCACCAGGTTGACAATGAGCCTATTTTCTTACAAATGTACACAGAGAGAGTGACATTTACCTTCTTTGTCTTAAAATGAAAATGTTTAGCATTATAACTTTAAACTACATAATGAAGTTTAGTATGCAAAGTTTCATTAAATGAGTCTTTGTCATTTTTTATCTTTGTCTAGTCAATATCTTTCCAAAAAAAGATTGTTTAGTGTTTTTGCATGTGGAAACAAATGATGTCAGTCTTATATGTATTTCTGCTATAGAGTCACCATGTTTAACTCAGTGTAGATATTATTTATCTTTTCTACGGTAACTATACAGAGTCAAGATGGACTACCAATCATTTATTTTTGTGCTAAGATTATGATTATATTTTATCATTAAACAAGAAAAATAGGAAAAAGATCTAACTGATTAACTGTTCTAAATTCCTGAAAAAAATCCCTTGTACTTGTAAGGACGTTCTTTCTCAGAGGCAAAAAGTGGAATTAGTGGCGTGTTATTACAGCAACACACAACCTCTGAGCTCAGTGTGGATGGTTAGCCATGCAGTGTAAAACTGTAAACCAGTTTATCATTCTTCAAACAGTCAAAATTGTTCTCTTTCAGCCATGATCATTTTCCTGTGATAAATACCAAATAGTGTTGGCATTCTAGACTTTACGGACAAGCATAAGCACCATGACTGGTCACAACAAAAACTATCATGATGTGTGTGTGGCCCGCAATTTAAAGGCTCTGAACCCACATCACAAGATCATGTACCCATTATAATTGAAACTGAGGGACTGAAGGAATTGACTCACCTCAGTCACAACCTGATTACCCTGTTGAAGTATGTCTTGCTGTGACAGCGGACATCAGAGCAGCTACTTCCCTCAGGCTGTGAGACTGCTCAGCTCCACCTTATCATCCTAACACTCCTCTGTCCTACCTCGACTCATTTTATGCATGTTCTATACCTTACACTAAAAATACACACAACTGTATATTTGCCCTTCACTATTCTTTAAGTGATGTTATTTTTTGTTAAATATCAGTCCCTTTGCACTACTCACCCTTACACCTTTCCCTATAACTCTCTAATTTCTTTACTTCATGGTTATGCTTTACTAAACATGTGTAAATGTAAATACATAGATTCTAAATACATAAATTCTTTCCTTCAAGAAATATGTTATTCTTCCTTGTTATTTCCAGTCATTAGTTTTTTTCTCTGTATTGTTCTATTCTATTAGATTTTTTAAATTCATTTTTGCTCTCTATATACATGCATATTGTAGAGGCAACTGTATGTCACTGAACAAGAGCAAGTTATGATTATTTATGCCTTTTAAAAACTCCAAATATAAACCAAAATCTTTTTGAAAAAAAGATCAGCTACTTGTATGCATGTGCAATCAAGTATATGTTATGACTGCATATAAATATGACTAACATTTCAACCTCATACACAAACAAAGTAGCTAAATATACATACAGTCCCATACAAAGCGGTTTGTAAGTCCATCGTTTAGAAATATGTGATACATGTTATGCGGTGGGTTTCTGAAAAATAATGAGCTATTCTGTATGGTGGCTTTAACACATGACTGTCAGGTTCAGACATTTGTCAAACTGCTTAAAACTGTAGGCTGTCTTTCCTCCACAAAGAGGAAAAGACAGGGAATTACTGTTCATTTTTTAGCTCTCTTTCTCCATCTAGTGCTTATTACAATGAATTGCATCTATAGAGGATCTGAGCGGGAACAACAGGAAGGTTTTTCTCATTGGGTCCCGTAAACGTACAGAGTGGAAACAGCATTTTCAAAACAATGTTTAAAGACAGCAACGTGCAATGAAATATTACTCTGTAAAACTAACAATGATCACTTTTGTTAGCCAAAGATCACTTTTGTTTACCATGCTGGAAGCTTGGCTCTAGTGGTGCAATGTCAGTTTGCTAGTCAGGTGCTCCACCACTTTAACTTACCTCAGTAACCATTCGGTGTGGACAGTTGAGTCAAAACAATCTATAAAGTCTATACTATATTATGGTCCTTAGAGCACTTTTATTTCATACAGGATAGAGAGGTGTCTGTGATATATGTCTAATAATGGACTATGCATTATTTCATTAACATAAACAGGAACTTTACAAAAGATATCATGTTAATACTCCTACAAGTTAGCATATTTAGCATAATTCTGGATACAATAGGTTTTTACTCAAATACAAAGCACAGTACATGCAGGAAACAATTTTTATGCAGCACCAAATTCAGTATACCCATAATTAAGTAAACAGTGCAATGACTTAACACAATGTGTTGTTGTTTTCCCCCAAATTATCTTTTGTTATTTACTTAGATACATGAACTGTGTGACAGGCTGATGATAGAATAACAATATACAATGCTTTAAAATAAACCATGCATCAAAAACAGTATCTGTAAAAATACCAACGTATTTGACCATATAATGATTGAGGTTCACTCTTTTTATTCAAACATTTAAGTGTTACAGTAATGCATAAATTATACAGTATTAACATCTGATATCTGTAAAAGAAAATAATTAAAAAGGCTTTTAAAAAATAATGTCATACATAAAATGAAACTGTTATGTGTATTGAGTCACAAGAAATCACAAATAAGAAGAGAGAAGATTAAGTTGATACATTCATTATAATAATTCAACTTGTACTCCATGCTAGTGTTAGCAGCATGGAATACAGTTAAGCAGGATATATAAAATCAGTTTGATTTATATAGCATCAGATCATAACATAACTTGTCTCTGGACTCTTTCCACTTACAGCAGGTATTAAATTTGACAATATGAAGAGGCTCAACAAATGCCAACTATTCTCTCATTAGTAAGCATTTGGTGACACTGGAAAGAAAAATAATAATTTAAAAATAACATAGACTTTAAACAGAACATGAATTAGAGCTGGCTGTTTATCTGCCACACTGGACTGGGTGGAGTTGGGTTGGGTTGAGAAGAAAAAAGAATAAGAAGAATGACCAACAAACAGTAATAGTAGGCATCCATGATCCATGATCCAAACATAAGAACAATCTAAAGGAATCTGCAAGATGAGAAGGCAGAAAGACTCGATAAAACAGTTAAGTAGGATAGAAGGACATGGCTACCCTGCAGTATGATGCTGTAAAATCACTCATGTAACTCAACATGTTGACTTTTCTCACAGTCATACACAAATACATACAAACCACTCATATAAATGTAATGTTTCTCTGAACACTGTAATCCCTGAACACTTTTGTGCTCACAACAAAAATGAACTCTCTTGATGCAGATTGTAAAAAAAATTACTATTCTGACAACATCCTCAGGATATTTGAGGCAACACAGCAACTAAAAATCATCAACTAATTTTGGACCTCGGCTTTTATCCTTCTTAGTATTTTTTGAACAATGAACTTTAATGACAGCTTCATAGCTGCCATAGTGTTTTTATGATTTTTTTTTGCAACATGTATGGTAGTAGGTATTGTGGTATCCATATGTTAGGACCACAATCAAATCCTGTTTCACCATTTGCCACGATGGATCTGGTGACTTTCCTTCCCCAGTGACCATGTTTGAAGGGAAAACATACAAACACAATACTTGACATGTTGTCTCAGAGCATGTGGTGCAGGGAAAAACAGCAAGGAGAGCAGCACCAAGCTTCACTTTGGCTCAGACTCAAGGTCAAATGAGACCTGTTTTGGGTGGGGTACCACGGGGTCTCTGATTTTATTGAGCTTCAGAATAAAACTCTGATCACAGTGGGTTTTCTAGCGTCTTCTACTCCCCTTCCCTCTGACAGCACAGCCTCTCATTTTTCACAGAAAGACGCTTTTTATGGAGCTACAGCCTGCTGACGGGCAGCAAGCGTGTGTTCAGCAGACTTTAATTGTCTGTCGGTGGCAATAAAAGGGCCGGTGAAATACACAACCGTAAAAGAGCTGTGGGCTGCAGCCCAGTGCATCCTGGGAGATGAGAATGAACAAAGCATTGGGTTAGGGGTTGATGGTACAGATATTGGACAATGAGTGTTTCACCTTTAAACTTAAATTACTGAAAGCATTTCACTCTGGAAACAACTCTACACAAAACAACTGATACTCTGATAATTGATAAATGATGTAGAGCTGCTGATGTTATCATAATAACATTCAAAACATATACACATATACCAAACAAAACTTCTTAAATGGTATCAAATCTGTTGTATCTCTCTTAGTATCACTGCATGATAATACCACACTGATTTTAAATATTTCTGTTGTTAAATTGAATGTTCTTTCTTTGTTTATACCACATTGCCACCCCCTGGTCATAATTAGGAACTGCAGGAGCATTTCCTTTCAGATTATAAACAGTAAATCTCCAAGTTATTTACAGATTTTATGGGCTAAATATTTGTTGAGGGATGGGGTATCTTTGAGGATCTAACAATAATCCCTGAGATTATTTCTGATGAAAAATTGGTCCCCTCAAAAAGAAGAAACAAAAATCGTCACATTTTACAATTCAATAATGAAATGGCATCAATCGGATGAATTGCATGATTAATTTACCTTTGGATTATTTAAATGATATAAACCTCAGCTCATTTGGGGAATTGAGAATAATCCCTGAAATTACCTATTATGAGAATATTACCAGTCAATAGCTCTCTGTTCATGTAAGAGGTACTGTAAAAAATGCACTGAACTGCAGAGTGAATGACTACAGTTAAAATGAGTTTCAGATCAATAACACAACATCTTGTACACAGATTGCTCCATGTGGCTCAAATGAACAGCAAACCCACTGACTTAATTTACTGTGACTGCTCCAGATTTTTTCTTTCCTTACATTTCTGAAAATGTTAAGAGGACATATTTGGCAGCACAGCAAGTATCTTTGTTATTGTGACTGCTATTTTAGACAAACCATGCCCAGAAGCAGACATCTGGCTTTGGTAGAAATGGGCTTCAAACATGCAGCTTCACAACATGTGCTGAAGAATAGGACCAGTAGTAGGCAATAGGTTTTATTTTTTTAGACAAGATTTTATCATCATCGTCTATATTGCCCCTAATTCGGATTTCATTGAGAATCATTTGACTGTAACTGTAACTGTAACTGTAGGCTATGCACAGTTTTGTGTAGGCTACCATGTTGAAGTGAATTCCAGCTTTTGTGACAATACTTGATAATAAGAAAGTGGATGTATTTAGTAGGCAATGAGTGCATTGTTCAGACACCAGGAAAGATGTGTCCATGCCACAGTTTTACCATATTGGCCTAATATTGATATGCACAATACATAACCAAGATAGGCTTGTCATAAAGCAATATTCGACTGTGCTCAATTGGACATTTAATTATTAATCAGACATCAATATAAAACAGCTTAAATGGGTGTTGTACGTTCCTCCAGTTTGTGTCACCTATAAATTAAGGGTTTGCTTCGGGAGACAGTGATTAGGCTTTGCCTACATTTTATGCAAATTATTCACAACGTGGTCCAATACAAAGGGCGCTGGATGTCTGACCGTCTGCAGCAGCACTGTGCCACTTTGGAGACCCTGGATCATGCACTATTGATCTGCTGGAGCATGTAACAGTATTGATCTACTCGGTAAAACAATGGTGTGGTGAGACTACGTTTAATCTAAATTGACCTCGACCTTCAGACGCGCAAGGTCAGCGAGGGCCGCGTGCGCCTGTGCCCGAAAAAAATGCAAATCCAGCCACGCATATATGTTTTAATCCCCCTAATGTGCTCACCGGCTGGAATTAATGAAAAATGCAGCAATTCCCCAGTGACTCGTTTTATGGAAAACAACCTCTGGAGGCATATGAGGGAGAAGAAAGATTACAATCAGTTTCGGCATGGATTCGGGCCCTTCTTTACCATTTCCCGCAATGACACACACACACACACACACACACACACACACACACAAGCACAAGAGGTAGAAAATGAGAGGCAGAGTGGGAGTTTCGGGCCTCTCTCTGTGCTGTAAAACTTTATAGCGATCATGGGCCCAGTTGTCATGGTAACCGGTTATACGAGCTTGGTCGGGGTTGTGGATGGGAGGGGTTTCCACCATTTGCAGAAGTATGTGCGTCGGCAACTCTTTTTCTGTTTATAATTACGGGGGGAATGGGAAGCAGAGATTGTGTGTACGTGTCTATCTGTCTCTCTCTCTCTCTGTGAGTAAGCCTATGTGTGTTGGGCAAAAGGTGTTAATGTTAGACAGAAGGACGGCGGGGTTGAAGTGGGGTGGGGGTTAAAAAAGGAAGAAGGCTGGAATGTCATTTGTAAAAGATGAAGGTTCTTCTCTCCACTCCTTGCCATTCACACGCACGCACGCGCGCACGCACACACGGTGTAATAGCATGAGCCAGTAAACCAGGCCTCTAACTCCTTGGACTTAAACGTTTTAACTGTCCTGACATTGGCGAAGAGAACCTGGACAGACGGACAGAAACAGGGGGACAGAGGGAAAAACAGACTGTAAGAAAGAAACATGATGTGAAGAATCCCTCACCATCCCAGGGTTAATCCTGCGCCGTGTGTCCACCGTCATCAGCCTCTAAACACGGTGAGTTTCTGCCGGCTGCAGACACAAGGGGATCTTAATCTTTTTCTACGATTTGTGATGCGTTAGAACATTACTGAAGCGGTGAGAAGAAGGCTAACCATTAGCGGACGAATTCGTGTCACTGCGGTGACGTTTCAGTGGTGGGCGTTTCATTAATATTAACGTTCTATCTGGACACCATGTGTGAGCCCATACACAAGCCGTAGATGTTTTTTAAGCCAAACATCCATCTGGACTTCTGCTAAAACTTAATTTAGCCTAGTCATTCATGATCCTAAAAGGCCTACATGTGGGTTATTTTGGCTATTTATTTATCACCTTGCCTTCAAAGAAAACGGAAAAAAGACATAAGGCTCCCGGACTCATTAATATGACAATAATTATCGTTTATAAATCTGCTGAAATAGTCGGTTTAAAGAGCTGCAAACATGTGGATCTAACTATTTTTTTTCTCTCCTCAGTAGAAATTCCTGTAAGCATTTTGACATATGACATATTTCATATTTAAGACATACACTACAGAAAATATTGTAATAAGGAATGCGTCTTGTTATAATAACTGCACACATAGAAAAATGCACTTCAAATATTTATTTATTTATCTGTTGAAATTTAATGATAAAAACTGCTTTTTGTCACCACTTAGCCTATTTTAGAGGCAAGATAACAAAAGTGTGAAAGAAAAATAAAATGTAATAACCATTATCTTAACAGGGAGTGGCGTCTGAGGAACCCAAAACAGTTAGGAAGTAAGGCCAATGTCATCAACAAAGAACAGATGTTAAGTTGAAACTATTGGACACTGGATATTGCACGAATTTGGAATTAACTTAAGCTTGAATGAACATATTCTGGCTTATCGTTGCACAGGATATGGAGGTCTCATGTGTACTTAGATGTTAACACTATTTGTAGATCTAAATCAGTAACAGCGATGCGGCGTATTTAAATTCGTACATTCCAAACTTAACATAAAAACCTTTTAACATGCTGAGAACACGTGAGCAACAGACCTCTGTCGCCTTTCCAGGTAATTTCCAGCCATATGAAACATCCTCCTACCAAGTGTCTTCGTGCTTCAACTTAGCCACACTGTCTTTTAAAGGCAGAGGTAATGCGCTGCATCTGGCCCTTCACATTACCAGTCCGATGAGCGGCATGACAACAGTTTACTTGGACGCCATGACAAGCCTGGCTTCTGGTATTTCTTAGGTTTAGCCTATTTAAAATGAGATCTGAGAATATTGTCAGATCTTGTGTTAAATACACCTAAGCACTGAACATTCAACTGCAACTAGGTCTAAAAATGCGGGGAGGTGCATTTGATTATTTGAATGTTGACTTGTTGCAGAGAGATTGCTTAAACTTAGGCCTATGTCATTTTTTTGTACATTAATTACAGTAAAACTCATCTCTTTAACTTCCATTACTTTGAGAGGGACTGACACATGTTGCCATATCCGTTTCAAAACATTTAATGATCTGTTGACCTTCATTATTTTGTAACAGAGCACAGTGCAGTTTCTTATAATTTAGAGCTCTCGCAGCTGGGATCCTGGTTTCACACAGGCATCTCGGTACATGATCAGTATCCTAAACATTCATTTTACTGCCTTTCTCTCTCGTAACTTCATATCAAAGTTTAAACATTAACCCTTAGCATACAGTACACTGAGTTAATTTCGCCTCTAAACCTGAATCAGTGAAAATGTCGGCCACATACTATCATGTTTTGCATTTCAGCAAGGCTACAATTTATGTTAAGACTGCGGCAGTTATCTGGAGGCAAGACGATTTGAATCTTAATTCATCAGCATTCAAACAATCTTTATGGATTTGCATCACCGAACAGCTAAAGGTCTTTTTTGTGCAATGGTTGTGGGATAAAAAATGACTCAAACAGCTTAACTGAATAATAAATGACCAGTTGCTGACATTTAAGTTCGAATAGTCCGCTTAGATCCAGAAAAAATAGCATAGAATATGTTGTTATTTAAAGTATTACAGTAGGTTTAGGACCAGTCTTTTAGGTTTAAATAATAGTCTGTTCCCTTACAACCAGGTGACTAAACACACACCAGGAAGTTTTCCACTTTGTTAAAAAATCAAAGATCAACCCACAGTTTGCTTTGATTTTGAATACATGAAAATTTTTAAAAAGTTAAAAAAAGAGTTATATTTAAGTTTGCATTGTGACAAATTTCTAATGCTTGCCAGTGTCCCAAATGCGATATAGTAAAATTTAGTCTACTAGGCCTATAAGTTATATTTTACTTGCAAAATGAAAAAAAAAATATATATTTAAACAATTATTTTGACTTGGGTCCCTGCGTTCTCAACATTTCCTCATCCATTCCTTGGAAACATAAGAGTACTCACGGAAAATTCTCTATTTTAGAACGATGCACAAGCCTAATCTGATGGGAAATTCCACAGCGTGTTGCTGCATTCGACTGGACAATAATAACTGGATACAGCTTGAGAGTCAGATCGCCTCGGCCTCCTGCCCACGACTGGGCTCTAAAACACTCGTGGTTCTAATTTGGGAGATCTGTGAAATATAGTCATGGAGTTTTATAAGGTGCCCATAGTCGATTTCCCATTTTGATTGAAAAAAGAAGAGAGTCGGAGAGAATGAAACACAGAAAACAGCCGTCATAGCACAGAGGCGTGAATCTCAGGGCCACAGGAAGCTTTTCTGTCCATGGTCTGTCTCTGCCCCTATCAACCAAAAATATGGCTCCATCCTCTTTGCAAATCATTCCACAGCGATGTCAGAGCGCAACTGCCCAAACAACGAGGTGCATTTCTATCGAATCTCCCGCCCCTCCACATAAAAGAGTCCAAGGAAGTCACATCATCGGCGCTCTGGCATCCTGAATATTGAGCCTGGTATCATTTAGGACAGTTGTTTAGCGCAGTCATTTAGACCATGAGAATACATTAGAAGCAGTAGAAGCAAGAGTTATTAGGTACCTCTAGATGTCACCGCTCGTGGGCACAAGATGCAGCCGTAACCGCAGAGTCTGCATCAAGGTGTCGGAACCGAGAAAGAGGAACACCACGGACGAGCTTAACCCATTTATTATATCCGCAGCACTCAAACTCAAGGTGTCCAAAAAACATCCTCCGCTGTATCCTCCTCCCTTCATAACGTCTATCCTGCTCTGTAACAGGAGCTTAGTCCATGTCCAGACTGCCGTTTGCAATCAGACACATGAACGGTTTTAGTAACCTTGCCGGCGAATCACCACGTCACTGTAGGGTTATCTCATATGCTCGCCCCTGTGGTGTGCTGCGAGCTATGTTTCGTGACTGGAGTCTGCTCACCGTCGGAGAAACACGAGCCTCCCCCGTTTAAAGTCTGCGAGGGCGGATTTGCCCTCCACAACCGGATCTAGCAGAGATGATCGCCATGGAAGTATCATAACACCACAGCCCATGCAGACCTCATCCCCAGCGGACACTTTGAGCCTTCACCAGGCCCCCTACCTCGAATATCCTCCTTGACGAGACCGACACATTGTCACTGGACTCAAGGAAGGAAAGGAGCCGATTCATTGTCGACATCGAAGTAAAGGTGTCTGGTAGAGAAATTCTGATAATGTTCGGTTTTAGATGGCAGGATGCAATGACGTGGAACTGGGGGATATCTTTCGGTTCAGGTCCAAAACGGTTGCAGGGACAGCTGAAGCAACGTCTCGTCGGGCGATGGCGGACATTACCGGGACCAGGTTAAAGGTATGAAAAGGAAAATGAAGAGAAGAAGATGGCAGGACTTGCAGAAAAAAGGAAAACATGAAAAGCAGGCAATATCAAAGTAGAAGATGAAGAAAGGGAGAGAAGACAATTGAATAGTGAATAGTACATATGGCGAATATAATGAATAGTATAAGAAATGGATGCAAACTTAAAAGGATAAAAAGAAAAAAGCGAACAGATGTAGGTGAACGGCATTTAACTTAGCCCAACAAAACCAGGAAAAAAGAAGAAGCAGACAGCATGAAAGCAGGCAGGTCAGAGTGCTCGGCCATGGCAGCAGTCGGACAAATTTGGGTGTGTGTAAGTGTTGGGCCGTGGGTGTGTGTGTGTGTGTGTGTCTGTGGTGGTGGGGGTGTCTGAAGGCGAGACAAGGTGACTCCTTAGTGTCTCTATCCTGACTGCATCACTGTTTTTCTTACTTCTCTTTATTTCGTTTTATGGTGGGATCTTAAAGACACAGTCCCGCCATTTAATGCCCTGAAATTAATTTACAACACCAGCGGTGTTCAATTGCCCTCTTCCTGTGTCCAGCAGCTGGACAGGAAGGGCCCAGTGAGCGGAGTCTGTTGTGGTATCACACTTAAGTATCCTGCCATAAACCAAACCAAACGGCGTTTGTGCTAGAGTCGTTCTAATTTTAAATCCATTTTATTTTGTTCTACAAATTCAGTGTAGGCTACCGCTAAATCAGTGTTTTACATTGAGATCAAGGGTGCAGCGATTTTAAAATGATGTAGTTTTTCGCATTTTTTTAAAGCCACATAGGAGACCTCAATAAATTCAGTTCCCACAATCAGGGTATGAATGTGTTCTTGATGACCAGCGTCATGTAACTGGTAGGGAGTCAGGACAGTTTAATAGGAGTCTGAATTAAATGAATGCTTTTATCATGCAGAGACCAGTAACCTATACGGAGACAAACGTAGAAGCCTTTAGAGTAAAATAAATGGTATGTATCAAATCTTTTTTTTTTTTTTCTATTGTATAGGCCTAGCTAATTGCAGTCTCTAATGTAACGTTAGATTTATCTAAAGACCTGAAAGCAGAGATGCCATGTTAAAATCATATCTACTCAGTGGATTGAGAAGGATGTCACCGTAAATTATGAACATTAGTTTCGGTCTAAAACCACCAAAGTACTGAGAAACGTAAATTCCGGTTTAATATTAGCTCTAAGCGCTGCTGCTCCCCGCTATGCGCATGTTCTGTAAGGAGAAGCTGTCTCTGCAG
This sequence comes from Ctenochaetus striatus, assembly GCA_034780835.1. Classification (NCBI taxonomy): domain Eukaryota; kingdom Metazoa; phylum Chordata; class Actinopteri; order Acanthuriformes; family Acanthuridae; genus Ctenochaetus; species Ctenochaetus striatus. Next base: position 20,469,355 of record JAUZTA010000011.1, on the reverse strand, counting down.
AAGAGAAAGAGGCCCAACAAATTTCTTGCTACCAATCCATAAGCCTGTACAACTGAGCTTATTAAAAGTTAAACATAGACTTGAAACATCTAACACTGCACAAGTGAGAGAATTTTGTGCAGACGTAGTTTCGAGAATAGCCTAAACGAGCATATGCTCATGTGAAACTGCACTGACAGATGATGTAACGAACAAAGGCTTTCGGACTGCCATAAGATACGCCGTTTTAATGTTACTACATATTTAATAACAGCTTCATCCTTGATTCTCAAAAACTCGAAATTTTGCAACATCATATCGCATGAGCGATTCCACTGGATTTCTCGTTTCTTTTTATGTTCACGGAAATTAGACATTTTATTAAGCTACTTTTCAGACAGTTAAAAAAATAAAAACTAATAATAAAATGGGCTACATTATTTATCAAAAACTATAAGAAGAACAATAAATAAAAATAAGAAGATAGCATTTCTTAATATACAATCAACTTGTGGTCTTCGAAAACGAAAAAAAAAGACTCTTTTCATTTTCTCTCTCACAAACACACACACCAATGACTGACACAAACACACACACCCAGGTCTATGCATGAAAAAATGCGCGAAAAATATAAACTAATAATAATAATAATAATAATAATAATACGTTATTATTACGTTATTATTACGTTATAGTAGTAGTAGTAGTATTATATATTATTATGAGTAGGCTATTGATCTATTGGGATCTATTGGGTTACTGACAATAGTAAAATAAATGTTCTGAAGAGTTAGCACCTTCATTTATAATTTGCCTCACTTTATATGTTCTTCCAGTTTTATCTGCAAATATTTTTTGGTTTGGCCTGCAAAGTACCTGTTGTTATCAGTAGGTAGTTTTATTTAGAAAAAAACGATGAACAAAAAAACCCCATTTCTTTATTTAGAATTTATTTTATTTTCAATTTTAAAATGCTGAAAAAATGACCTATATTGTATCATCATGTGAATGATGACACATTAATGGTCATTTACTGTCGTCTACTTCAGATTAGCCCGGTAACAGACATGCAGTCCAGGCGGCAGATTTCCCAGCTGTCGGCGCCTGGTTGTCGGATAGAGCCGACGTGATGAGGCCCTGTCCTCACAAGCCGTAGTCCCTGCACTTGGTGGATTTCCTTTTTAGGACGTACCTGACCAGACAGCGCCGCCCGGGGATTTGCAGAAAGGAACGTGTCGGACAGACAGTTAAAGATAGTCTAAGAACCGGAGGATGGAGAATAAGTTGCGGTAACCAAAGCTACAGGGCCAGCGCGGCATCACCTTAGCATCTGAAGGACTTACGGAGAAAGAGACTTGATGGCTCGGATTGCATGAATCCTGGAAAAAACAGAGAAGGTGATTAGGACGAAGTTGTGAGTTGAGATCAACTAAGGGTCCAGTGACAGCACATTGTGGTTGCAGTTTAAAAGCCTTTCACACGCCGCATACACGCGCAAGTACTTACAAACACACACCTCGGCATGAGATCTTTCAGTGGATGAAAGCCTTGTCTTACGAAGAATATGACGCCAGCTACCACTAAAACTTTAACTGGCCTTATTGTTACAGTTAGGGTAGCCTACTAGGACACATGACGGGCATTGTTTATAATAGTGATATCAGTAATATGATATATTAAGTGCCCTTTTTGATTTCTCTTTGTGTGTATGTATGTGTGTGTTTGTGTGATTGTGTGTGTGTGATAGATAGATAGATAGATAGATAGATAGATAGATAGATAGATAGATAGATAGATAGATAGATAGATAGATA
>JAUZTA010000011.1:20362931-20373869 GCA_034780835.1 Ctenochaetus striatus | reverse complement strand
GTCCCAATAGCTTTTCCACATCGGTAATATTTCAGAACAGTGACAAGTCCGATCGCTGACGGAAATAAGACCGTTTAACCCTTCAGTAGGCCATATAAATTAAAATTTGTTCAATGTTCCTCCAAGTTATGCTTTCGGTTGATTATAAAATGTTTAAGGATAAAAAAAAGGATTAATAATAGCCTGACGTCGTCAGCCAATCAGGGACTTACTGATGTTTATTATTCTAGCACACGTATTTACAAAGTGAGTATGCTGTAATTGACTTTCAGTCTTCACCATTTAATTTCACTATTTATACCTTCATGATGATAAGTACCGGGCTGTGCAAACGACGGAGTCTGACCTCAATGCCCCTTAAAAATAATCCATTTTGGACAGAGGTTTACGTGATCCCAATTTTGTGGCAGAGTACAGGCAGGTAACAATAACTACAGTTTTTGAGAAGCTATGCCCACAGCAACTGAGTTTGTGAGTTGTTGATTGGACATACTTGTCAGAAAGGTCGTAAACAGTGAGTTAGTTATCTATCACACCTGCTCTCTTCCGCAGGTCGAATATATTATTTCTCTTAATTTCCCTCAGTCCTGAAACCTTTCAACCTCCGGTAAATTTAAGCTTGAGTTTGCCGGTGATTCCGCCGGAATTTTAATAAAATTCACATCTTTAAATCCTGATCGACTGAACTTTTCCACTCGCTGCATCCTTCTGTTCCGGTCTCCCTCAGTCTCTCGTCTTTCTGTCTTCAGCGGAAGAACACAGTTTAAAATAAATTGATTTCTTTTGACTGCAGCTGACTTTATTCGTTTTGTCTGCGCGCGCGGGTGTGTGTGTTATAAAATGTTTCATGAAAAGCTGAAAAACAAGACAGTTTGACTTTTCAGGGGGGATGCCATAGCCAAGTGGTCCTTGGCTCCCTGAAAGGTTGGGTTTAAATTGCTTTAACAAGCTGAGCAACCAAATGAAGGATCCCTTTGTGTTGTGAAGCTCATTTGAAAGACATTTTTAGAAAACGACGGTGACGAGCATGCCCTTCCTCTTTTGGTCCAGTAAATTCTGTGCTTGGAATATATACATTAATTTAGTGTTTTCCTCACCGTATCCGTTAAATATCTGGGTTCCTGTGGATGTCTGATTGGCACATTGTCCTCTGCATGCAGCCGGAAATAATAGGGTTCTGTTAAACTGAATGGCTTGCTGCTGACAAACTTGACAGAGGGAGGGGAAATGTTGCAGTCAGACTCAACACACCTTGATCGAAACCTGAGATGAACTGCAGCAGGGCGGGAGGTCAAGGTGACAGAAATATTGCTGTGCATACGGTGAAAAGAAAAGAAAAGAAAAGAAAAGAAAAGAAAAGAAAAGAAAAGAAAAGAAAAGAAAAGAAAAGAAAAGAAAAGAAAAGAAAAGAAAAGAAAAGAATATGAAAAAGAAGCTCACAAGAGGGAAATGAAACATGAACAAATAACAACAAAAAGGGTGAGAATAAAAATCTCAGCTTGACAGTACCGCAATCTACCAGTCCGAAATGCCTGCTCTCTGCTTTTGTTGTCCAGTCAAGTGATGTATGAGTAACTTTTTGAAGAAACACAAAACAGCAATTTGCCTGCAGCGCAAAGGGAATGTCTGTGTCACAAAATCAATTTAGGAGACGCAAAGAAGCAGACAGAAATTACCTGGAAAATGTCAAAGACGCAATATTTATTTGTTAAAAAAAGGCAAAACAAAGCAAAATATATCATGAGTTTACTATGCTCATATGTATCATATAATTTTTTATTGTATTTTTTACCCAAGTAATGCATTTCCTGTCCATTAAATCTGATATATTCACGACGTTTGTATACACATTTTTTCACATGCAATCTTTTGTCGATGTGATAGTTTTTGTGCTTTGTTTGTGCTTTTTTTGTGTATGTTTTAATTTGTTATAGTTTTACTTTTTTTAATCTTTGAATTGGTAAAAAAAAAAAAGAAAAAAGAGACGGAAAGAAATGAGAAAGACACAGTAACTGTCTTTTTTTGACTCAGGCCTTTTAGGTGAGATCATTTTGACTCAAGTTAAAAAAATGAATTTCGATGGAAGACTGCATTTTTTTTTTACCACACTGAATGGACTGAATTATTCACAGGTCCATCTGCTCTTCAGTCGGATCATACGGAACTCCTTTTTTGTATGATCATGTGTTCCAAACTAAGAGATGTGTTTCTTCCCTCATTAAACTGAATTCACTCTGATAATCGAATCACATTTGTGTTTTTTAATCCATTTTGTCTTTCTTTTCAGATAGTGCACAGTATTTCTACTTACATTCTAATCTATATATTATTAAATGATTTGTTTTGAACGGACAAAGCAGATATGACATAAGCCCGACGTCCTCTTCACTAGAGGCTCCTTGGCTATTCGACCTTATAGGAATACAAATTTGTTATTTTATATCATAAGTAATAATTCACAATCTCCAGAGAACAAGAAGTCTCTTTACTTTTTTTTTACTCTCATTCGTCCTTGTAACTGCTTAAAACATAAACGAGAAATTATTATTTCAAGGCATAATCAATTAAAGGAATCTAGCAGGCCTTTATTTCATTAACACGATTTTTCGTTAGCTATTGTTTCCATTCAAATTTGCATACGGACCATAATTTAAACCAGTCTGTAATGCAATCTGAGCACCTCACATTTGCTCCTCCATGTTTCTAGGAAAAAAAAGGTATAAATGCTTTTATTTTATCTCATTTTCTTAGCGAGTTAGCCACTTAATCTTCGCTTGCGAATGAAACTGTACAGTGAGCATTTCGGGATTACAGCTTTGTTTTTTTTTCCCGTAGCAATGAAGAGGTTAGGGGTCATAGACTGTACAAACGGATGAAAATATTGTAGTGTGGCTGCGACAGGGATTATATAGGGGCAATTAAAAGTCCATTGACTATTCAGCCATGTCCATACAGAGAGCCACTGTCTTCTATATCTACCCTGTAGATCCGGATTTGTGTAAAAATCATTAAAACAATCACAAATTCGCTTCTAGGGGAGTATATAGTGGATTTATACACGACGGGAGCGATGGATCCGGAGGACCAGGGGCCTTTAGATGCTATTATTGAGTTGTAACGCCTCCATTTGTAATGGATCGCTGCTTTATGTTTAAAATGGAACTGTGAGGGTGAAACGAATATGTGGCATTATGGACACGCACTAGTTTATTAAAATCAGGACTTTACTCGTAGTTATTTGATTTATATTTTAAAACACTGCGTAAACTTTACGCCGTAAAGCAAGCATCGCGTTGTTGATTTTTTTTTTGTTTGTTTGTTTTGTCCCTCAAAGTTAAGGGTGCTCACACCAAGTGTAAATATTATTATTTATGCAGTTTTCAGGTTGAACTGTACACTTTGTATTTATTAACTGTCTTGTTAAAAATGTTGACAGGATTGCTCATCTAGGCGTATTAGGGGGTGGGTGTGTGTGGTGCGTGTAATGTTTCGATTAACAGACGGTCAATTTTCTCGAAACAAAGGACTCGAATATCTCCATCATCCCGCCTTAATGTCTGTGTGAGCACACATTTAGTCCCACTCATAACAGTGCAAACCAGACTCATTTAGGAAAAAAAACTATTCTATTCTATTCTATTCTATTCTATTCTATTCTATTCTATTCTATTCATCTCCATGTTTTGTGTTTTATTTTGGAACCACAGCAAAACAAGTTACTGGGATTAGAAGGAGATTGTACGCCTGTGACAGACCTGTTCTTTATACGCCCTGTGCTGTCTTGATTAAATTGGTCTCTACTTTGCAGTCCTAATTTGGTGGCGTTTTGTGTTTTTTTTGTGACAGCAAAATAGTTAGACTTTGTGTTGCACTGACGTCTGCAGCAGTCAGTGTAGGCGGTTGATAGAGCTCATTTAGATTGATTCTCTTCAGGAGGAAAAAACAGAAAACTATGTTTGTCTGTTTTGCACGGCTTAAAGGCTGGGGTACCCGCACAATCGGGATAGAGCACGCTGACTTGCTATGCTAGTAATGTTAATATCGGAAAATGGGGTGAAATAAATCCTGTTTATTCATGCAAGTCTAAAGGCGACCCAAGCTACGGCTAAATTACCATGCAAGGAGAGTTAAATGTGAAATGGACGCCTGTTGGAGCAAGAATGAGAAAATTCTCGTTTCTTATGCAAAGGGCTGCTGGTGATTTAGGAGCCCGTGTAACCTGAATTAGTTGATTAATTTTCTATCGATCTTGAACAAGCTAGATCTATCTCTGACATGGTGCGGCTGCTGGGTGGTGGCGCAGCAACCCGCCAGACCAACCTCCCTATCAGCGAAGGAAAACTTTGGCAAGGATCCTTACACAAACGAAATACATAGCCTAAGGATGGTGCAGGCTCCACCTTAAATCCACCCAAGGACGTTCATTTAGTTACATCGTTTTATTTATATATTTATTTATTTATAGTTCCAGCTGTAGGCATAACAATGTGAAAGATATCCTTTGCAGTGAGGGAGGAACTGTCATTGCCCTTTAATCTGCTTTTCGTGTGTTCAAGTGCGTGCGTTCTTCATCCCAGTTTCAGCCGGTGCGGAATGTTGGCTGTTTTCAGCGTGTCGGATGCGCTGTTATTGTTGTGATTCTCTGTCTGCTTAGGACGACATGTCTGCAGACATGTGGCTGAAAGATATATGGAGAGAAAGGGGCATACTAAGACAGAGGGAGAAAGGAAAGTAATGTAAGAGTGTGCGTGCTCCCAAACTGTGTCCATAGGATAATGCGCGTGCGGGGGCCTTGTATATACTTAATCCTATTTCCTTATCCGGGGTCCGTCCTTGAGGGGCGCCATTGGTCGGCTGCCGTCACGTGGCTTCTTAACTTTGTTCACTTGACAGAAAAGTAGGAGGGTTCAACGGAACAGGAATAACCGAGGAGTAAAGAGATGAGATATAAATTTTAGTTATATATTTTCCGAGTAGGTGTAATTCCACAAAAAGACTGAAATTAATGGCCATGAGCTCCTATTTGATCAACTCCAACTATGTGGACCCGAAGTTCCCACCGTGCGAGGAATACTCACAGAGCGACTATCTGCCTAGCCACTCTCCGGACTATTACAGCTCCCAGAGGCAGGAGCCTCCTGCCTTCCAAGCGGACTCTCTCTACCACCAACAACAACATTCACACCAACAGCGAGCCGAGCCCCCGTACACGCCGTGCCAGCGTTTAGGGCAGTCCGCATCTGTGGTGATGTCCCCTCGGGGTCACGTCCTCCCCTCGACGGGGCTACAGACCACCCCCGTCCCGGAACAGAGCCACCGCTGCGACTCGGTGACACCCAGCCCGCCCCCGTCTTGCGGCCAAACGCCTCATAGCCAAAGCACTTCGTCCCTTGCGAGCACTCGTAAAGATCCCGTAGTCTACCCGTGGATGAAGAAAGTCCATGTAAACATCGGTAAGTGCTACATACAAACTTCTGTCTCTCTCCCCTCTCTCTTTTGTAGCACTTTTGAGCTTGCAGTTGAAACCCTTGCAGTCAGCTAGGTGTCCAACGTCAAAATCTACGGTTTCCCCTCCCTGATTTTTGTTAGAAGAGTAACCCTTGAGTCAAGATTTACGATCGTCTGTTTGCAGGGCCAATATAATTACGCCCTCCATAAATTTTTATTACACCTCTATACTAAGGTGCCTTTTGAAGTCCGATCTCAGGCGCCTCTGCTCTAATTCCTCTCCTTATGACAAGTCCAACCGAGCCCATAAGTTAGCTTTTATGCTTTGGTAATTTGATTTTAAGTGGTCGGGTTGTATAAATGGTGTACTTTAGTCTGTCGAGCCTTCCTTTCCCACTCGTTCTTCCAGGGGAGGGAAAGTTTTATGGCAGCTGAAATTTTCATGTTTATAAAGCGGGTTGTAAAACACTAATGCAAAGACGAATAGCTCAAGTCTATAAGGGCTCCTCCGAAGTGTTATTCTTGCTGCCTATTGCGTATTTGGTTTACCAGAGAGCAAAATCGTGCGGCAACAAAATCCCACTTTTTTAAGGGCAATCAAAGTCGCTCAATTCCACTGTCAGTCGGTAAGATTTATTTATTTATTTATTTTGCTTTTTTTTGGTGCAGTAATTTTAAAAGTAATCTCGGAAGAGACAAGGAACCTTGCTGCTATCTCGTTTCATTTTGGGTGGAATTCTTTAAATCATTACCCAACCAGCCACTCAATACCGTCGTCTAGCTGCTTGCACCCCCACCATCTTATTCTCAACCAGTTTAAGCTAGATAGACATTCAGACTGACATCCTTGCTGTCAGTCTGTGGCATCTGTGCATTAGGTCATTGAAAGAAAGTGTAAGCCTAATAGCTCTTTTGGGTCGTCGCTGCTCTTGCTGTCTTTGTGTATCTATATTTTTCGACATTCCTGGTCGTGTGCGCAAACATGCCAAAACCGCAGCGTTTTTTTGTAACCTTTTTTATTACACCACCTACCTAGTTTACACCGCCACAGGGCCAAAATGACAGCTAACATCACACGGAAAAATAATAATAGTACGTAAATAAAGGAGTAGCCTACATCTGCATTTAAAAACTAGGAAAAAATGTCGTCATGTAAAAATAAAAATGCCTGGGACACACACCCTTTTTTTAATCCTATTAAAATATTTCCAGATTAGGCATCCATGACCGTTTCTCGTGTTGCAAGCTCATATGTAGAGTACTGAGATTTTCCTGTTCTTGTGGCCTCATGTGGTTCTTCAGTTTTGTGTGTCATGTCCTCGTTAAAAAAACACTGAAATGCACATTATTATTATTATTATTATTATTATTATTATTATTATTATTATTATTATTATTATTGTTGTTGTTGTTGTTGTTGTCGTGTAAACACAGCATCGTCATGACATACATGTTGTGGTTCACATTTATTTTATATTTTTAATCAGCGGTCCCATTGGTTTGTCCTGAAACCGCAGCTGAGTGCGTGAAGAGAAGGAGATCAGTGTTCAGGTCCGACACGTCCTGCCTCCGCAGACAACGTCCTCTAGCTCCTATCTTACTGGACGCTGGTTTTCCACTTTTTTTATTTTTTTATGTTTTTATTTTTCATCCTCTGCGTTTTGCAGTCATGGCGGACATCTCCTTTAAGGACAACAGCAAGCATTTATAAGAGTTTGCACCGTCGACTCATCCTGTGCGGTGACTTCTGTCTCCGCGGAACCCATAAATGCCTTCCAATGAGAAAAGGCTCCGGACGTTCAGTGTTGTGAATGTTTACAAGAAACAGTTGATCTGATCAAGATGGGTAATAAGCAAACAATATTTACCGATGAGCAACTTGATGCCTACCAGGTAAGCTTTGCCTGCCTGTGTCTACCTTCAGCATGCTAGAGAAAATACAGGGGTCCTATGTGTCCACCTTCAGTCATTTTCTTTGTATGTAAATTGTGAACTACAGCAGGTACCGAAGTTGTAATCAGATAGTAGAAAAGACTGAGATAATGTTTGTGAAGGGAAGGAAAAGTGGACTGAATTGTGCCATATTATGCTCATATGGTATGCCATATTATGCTTATATGGTATTATGCCATCATTTTTCATGACTTTTTAATTTTTATTTAATGACTATCAGTGAATAAGGATTATTTTTTACATTCCTGTAATATAATGATTCTCATGTGTCTTAGATTTAACAGTCAAAGCAAAAAACGCTGAAGATTCTGTGAGATAGAGAGAAGACCAACATATTCAATACTGATTACACCACTTCATTCCGTTCAATGCAAGCATGGTCTGATCCCTATCAATAATCAACTGGCAATCATTAATTTTCATCCAGAGTCTGGTCAGTTATAGCTTGACTGCTTGATATTTTTTTAATTTACAAAGTCTTGAAGGTTTTTTATTTCAATTCACACTGGAGGATCTCATGTGCTCATCATACCACAGTCAGAGAAGATCTGATGTTCCCTGTAACAATGAGCCAGGTTTGTCTGTAAAGGAACACATCTTCATGTGCACAGGTTTATCATGTGATTAGGTGTGGGCTTAATAATTGATGCCACGTTAGTGTGATATGCTGTGAAACTCTACTCTTAGCAGACAGTTTCGTTCTCAAGAGCCTCTCTTGTTACTCCTGCGGCTCTTAAAAAGCCCCTAACTTTAGCTATAGAAGTCTGTATTACACTGTGGATTTCAGTTTGCCTCTGTGCTTGTTTCCCTTTTGGGCATCAATACTTTTCTTTTTAGTCTTATATATTTTGGACATTGAAATGTTACACCTAATTTTAGATCAGCTAACTGACTCCTTTGTTAGTAACCAAAACCACTACATTTTTCTGTGAGTGGGCTTTATTAATAGTGTAATTTACTGTGATTTAAATCTTCAGATGTCACTTTTCATACAGCATGCTCACACACAACTATCAGTAACCCAAATATCTGCATTAGGCCTGTTTTGACATGAGCAGATGTGACAGCTGAGAGAGTTTCCAGGAAAGCTTTTTTTTTATGATCCACATTGTCTCTAGAGCTCAGCTGGCTGCGCTCTGCTTCTCACACTCAGGAGCACAGCTCAGACAGAAAGGATACAAGGGACAATGTAAATTGCGGTGCCTCCAGTAAGGCTGGTGGATAATGTGTGCGCCAACACATGCATGTCAGACAACAGCAGATCATGTTCCCCCATCGTCCCTTATGCAAGTGGCAGGTGACAACACTCTCACACACATCATCATTTAGAGAGCGAGAGACACCAGACACGCCGACAAGGGCTCAAAGCAAGGCAAGGGTTGTTCATATGACTTCAGACAAACCATAATGTACGTTTGTTTGATCCACAAATGTGTCATTGAGAGTGATTCAGGCTTTTATAGCACATGAAAAAATATACCTGAAATAATTTATCATGCACTATGGTCCTTTATCGAACTAGAGTATTTGTTATATTTGATTTCTGACGTTCTGTTTTTCTCTTGTTGCAGGACTGTACGTTTTTTACCCGCAAAGAAATTCTGCGGTAAGAGTTTTATCGACCATACCTCCTAATTTTTGATGCATTGGTCACACATGTAGATAGGTTGTAAACCACCTGCTCTATCTGTAAAATCTTATATATAATAAGATTATACACAAAAGACTGCTTCAAATGTCTCAGTATTCCGAACTTGTTCTATGTACTGTTTTTAAGATGTGCTAATAATTTATGAGTGTACCTTGCTTTCATTAGAGGAGGCTGTACATCATGTTTTGTATTCAGCTTCTGTTGGAGGACTAAAATGTGTCCTGCATGTGTGAGTCCCCTTGACAGACATCGTCTCACTCAGAAAACCTAATGCAGACCTCGATCTAATTGCAGCTGAAACTGGTAATGTTTTTGGAACTGTTCAAAAAATTTTAAAAAACATGTCATTAATAATGATGTTATTATCCAACTTACAGATTTAAAAGTCCTGAGTGTTGATGTTCGGGGGGCTCTATCTGTAGAATTTCACTATAAGCGAATATAATATTCATAAGTGTTTTTTTCACTGATGAATAATCATCTAAGAATAAGAATAATTGTGCTTTCATTAACTGAGAATGAGCCTTTAATATCTACAAAAGGAGCAGGTCCCTTTCCACAGAGTAAGCACATTCAGTGGCATGCAATTTGCAACTTCATCACTAGATGCCACTAAATCCTACACATTGAACCTTTGAGATAATAGCAGAATTTTAAAATGAGTAAATATATTTTCATTTAATATACAGTACATGATAAGTTAGTTAGATATAACAATATAAAAATATATTTTAAGTTTTTCATATTTTGTGATAAAACAACCCACTCCTGAGATCTAAAGTTTCTGGCCTGTCGCAGCATTGGTATGTTACCCAAACCTTCCAAAGCCACCCTGAACTTCTTCTTTGGTGTTGTTTTCAGTGACACCCAATGAAGTGCCACATTTCCACCTCCTTCAACATGCACAACCTCAACACTTAAAAACTGAATAAATATAAATCTACTCTAAGTAATTGCATGAGGTATCGTGACTCATTGGGTTGCTTCATTTCTCTCTTCCTGTCACTTACAGGCATCACATGCTGTTCTTTTTAATGGAATTCACCACTGATGCTCATGTTTCAGTATCTTTTATCAGTGGTTTGAAATGATGGAGAAAAAATACCTCTGACTTAAGAAATTTAATGCTGATGCTCGAGAATGTTGGGGTGTAGCATCAGATAAGCACGAAAGTTGATTTGCCTGTAGATGCAGTAAAGGTTGGCACGATAGTTTCAGTGTGTGTATTTGACAGTCAATAGTTAAATATCAAAAGAAAACAACATGCTTGTTTGAATGAGAATTTTTGTTGTTCGTTAAGCAAAAGGTCTTGAATTCAGTTGAGGTGTAGGATGCATTTTCCCCCAATTTTATGCCTGTTTCTTTTTCCTGCAATTAAACAAAATATTTTTACCCTTTTATTCCCTTACTTTTCAATAAATCGTGCACATGTGCACAATTTACTGATATCCAGTTTACTTTGATCCTGAGGCCATCAGTGAGCTGGAGACTCAACACTGACTATCAGCAGAGGGCGTAATTGGGTCTTACTCTTTATGAGCTTCATAAAACACTCCTGACTGTCCTCAGCTGCCACACAGTTATGTAACATGAAAGAAACAGGTCATCCCTGATGGTCATAAGGTTGTTGATTTGAACCCTTCAGAACCCCTTTGTCATGTCATAGCATTGATACTACATTATAACATTTCAGTGTTTTGATATCTTCAAGTGTGCAGTAGATTTAGAATGTAACGTAATGATAATAACCCCGTCGAACATCATCAGATTTGCAGAAACCGTGTGGTCCAAACACTTTCAAGGGTCATGGAACATTAAAACTGCAGGTTTACTATTTGCTTCAGGAAACCAATGAAACTCCATCACTTTGACAGGTTTATTTAGTT
>JAUZTA010000011.1:20216388-20227117 GCA_034780835.1 Ctenochaetus striatus | reverse complement strand
TTAGGGGGGACAGAAGTTTATACTTTTGAGGTGTTTTCCTGTTATCGAGAATGGACTTCTTTGTATCAGTGTCACAGTGGTTAAGGGAGTAGATGTTTTATGGCATTAAGGCTTTTCCTGTTATCAGGATGAGAGACGTCAAAAGCAGGGTTCGTGGAGGGGACAGAAACCTCCCATATCGAATACAATGATTGGAAGGGTTCCACCTGTTTTGAGATGAATATTTTTGGGAAAGATGCAAGCTTTGCCAGGCCTATATAAGTGACATGTTTGATCTGTACGTCAGAGATTCGTATTGGCTTTGAAGCTCTCTCAGGCGGTCCTGGATGCCTGATTTATACTGTACTTCTTTGTAATAAACTTCTTCATATACAATCAAGTCAGCGTCAGTGGAAATTTCTTCATCAGCATCTTCACAGCATCACTACTAGAAAATACCACATTGTCTTAATGGTTGAAGTCAGCATTTGTGAAAACTTAAATGTAGAAATTTTTTGTGTAGTGAATGAAAGGTATGGCTTGGCTGTGTGTGAGGATGGAAACCTCAGAGATGCTGGTTTGGGTTGGAGAACTGCGGACAAATTTATTCCAGCCAGAGAATCAGGTCTGAGAGGACACTGAAATTTACAATGCAGGGAGTTTACAACGAAGATCAACACTGTGTGTGGCTCGGAAATAAAACAAAAAAAAATATCTTAACACTCAATTCCTATAAACCTACACAGATGCATCATTACCCCTCTCAAACCTCATATACAAATATCTATCTGTAACCAACTGCTTGTAATCATTCATCAATTAAGCTAGCACAGCCTGTGACACAGCAAAATTCACAAACACAAACTGAAAATTACACATAGGTGTGCATGATAAAAGAAAACAAGTACAATGTACAGTAGGAGAAGAGTCCCTCCGCAGCTGCATTAGGAGTTTCTCAGCCCTTATGTAGTTGGTGGTTTCACAGGTAGGGCTGGTGCCAAGGTCAGCCGCCCCATGTAGAGACTGTGCTGCAGCCTGTATAAGTTCTGTGGCGCAGGGTCAAGGGAGATGTCTCCGATTAAGGCACACCTCTTCAGCTGGGCGTCATCAGGTTCTGGGTTCACTGCGGGCATGGTCGGCCACTGCTCTAGAGAGTGATGGGGGAATTCTGGGTCTCGTTGCCATCAATGTGGGAGCATTAGAGCCTCCAGAGATAGACCCTGTGACCCTCAGCGTCTGTCAGGTTTTGGATCTCTGTGATACAGGCAGATACAGACCTTGCATCCACAGAATTCAAATTTGATCCAGCACAGAACAGTAGTCGAGTCAGTCCAGAGAATGATTTATTGGATAGGGATGGTGAGTTTTGCCTCGAGAAGTTTTGCTAGCTCCGTACCAGTAAGGGTAGAACTCAGCTCAAGGTGTGACCTTTTTTGGTGCTACATGGGCAGGGCAAGCGCAAAGGTCACATGAATCTGCTCATGGTCATGTATATTGTGCATGTATGCAAGGAAACCATAGGCTCACTCAGATGCATCACAAATTATGTGAAGCTCTAGGATGGAGGTTTGAGTATCAGCATGTGGAGGCATGTAGTATCTTGGCAGCTCCACATGAGGCAAGTGGGGAAGCTCGTGTTTCAAGGCAATCCCTTGATCTGCCAGACTTTGAGTTTAGATAGGATCATCCAAGCCAGTCCTCTTTTCCATACATCCTGGATTAGCACCTTGAATAGCAGTGTATCCCAGGGGATCATACTGGCAGGCTAGCACTTTGAAATGTGCTGCAGAGTGGACACTAATGTCTGAATAGGACGAGGTTCATAACCCAGGGTATTATGGAGGCAGTCTCAGCAGAGTTCAAGTATGGGCTCCTGGAGGTTTCTGCTAACTTGAGATGACCATAACTTACTGCTTTGTGACTGAGTCTGTGTGGGAAGATGTTCGATGACCTCAGGCTTGCTGCTTGCCCATTGTCAGGAAAACCCCAGTGAGCAGTAGCTGGAGGAGTCCATTGACAAGGGCCCTGACATCCTCAATGGTGCTGGAGAGAGTGATGAAGAGTGATGGAGGTGGAGGTATGTACATCAAAGGTGGGACCACATGTGGCAACAGAGTCATGGCTACAGGAGGTGGAACCACGTATATCTACGTCTGAATATTTATGATCATAACAAACCATTTTTTTGTCCCATTATGTGCAGGTTTTTGTCAAACGGTAAAAGCTTTTGATAGACAGTCATCGTTTTGAAAATAAGAAGGCAGCAAAGACCCAAACACTATATGAGAAATTTAAAATCATAGACCGTTGTTAGTATTAATCTGTATCTCTTTTATTAATTTACTTATTCATTTATTCACTCCTTTATCCCTTACTGTATTTTGCTCTGTTGTAACATGTCATTTTACACTTTCCCTGTATTTTTTTTACTATAATTGAATCTCCATGCATTTTATTTTATTTCTACTATCTTGTTTAAACTTAACATGTTCCTCTTTATTTTTGTTTATTTACCTGTCAGTTTTTGTTATTCTAATTAGGTGATTAAAAAAAGATTTATCATTGCACTAAAGACATGTATCCGTGTCTCCTGGTGATGGAAGTCTGAAGACGCAAAGACGAGATGCGAGCACTGGTAAACGTGGATATATGATTTAAGAGCTTTTGGATAACTCAATCTATTTGTATTAAGACAAATGGACGTTGCCCGCTGTTGACAATTTTCCAACTTTACTGGTAAAAGAACATAAAATAAGGTAAAAGGTGGAACTAAAGGTCCGTTTTAGAAATCACCAAAGGATGGTTGAGGAAGTAAAGCGACCTTGTTGATTGGAATGCCAATGATTTAATCCCATCTCCCTGGCAAAATACTACACTCCATACGAGAATCACAAAATAAAAGCAGTCTACTTTACCTACCTGTTGTGGAGCTTTCAATCAGGGTCTTTATCGGCAGATGAGGTCTGTCATAATTGTAGGTATTTAAACTTTCCATTATTATCAGCATTTTTAGGGCTTTTCACGGTTGGCCTTTAAATTGATATGTAAAATGCAAGAATTTTTAGTTCTTAAAAAATAAATTCGAGGGAAAAAAATTGACAGGTACGAGCAATTGTCTTCTCTGTAAGAAAAAAGAGCACTGATGGTGATAATAATAAAACATTTTATTTGTATAGCACTTTTCTAAATACTCAGACACTTTACAAGGAGAGAAAAAGTAACAATGAAAACATCATGAATAAAAACAGAAACAACATTAAAAAGAGATAATACAATGTCAGTAGAACAGAGGGTATTTCAATGAACACCATGTTAGCATGTTAATGTAACAGAACTACAAACTGGATCCATAGTTTAACTGCAATTCAGATTGACTGTTTACAAAATTAACTTAGCCTTTTCTGATTATTTGTAGTTAATCCAGCAAATTGAGCTAGCTTCTTATTGAAACACCCTGCAGGTAGTTGTCTAAATCAATCCTGGGAGCAGTGAGAAAT
This sequence comes from Ctenochaetus striatus, assembly GCA_034780835.1. NCBI lineage: Eukaryota > Metazoa > Chordata > Actinopteri > Acanthuriformes > Acanthuridae > Ctenochaetus > Ctenochaetus striatus. Next base: position 20,223,641 of record JAUZTA010000011.1, on the reverse strand, counting down.
GAGTGTGACATTTTCTAAAAGAAAAGTGACAATGGAGGGCATAAGAAAAATTAGGGTTGAAGGCTCCAGAGCTGCAAACGTACTGTATTTTGGCCACTGTTAATTTCAGATGCAGCCATGTTATAGGGTCAAACCTGGCCCGATACTGCTTGTAAGTCACCGGTGATCAAATGAGCAAATTTTAGTTAAGGGTTGATGTAAGGCAATGTTACATCTTAAACAGAGCAGACACAGTTCTTGACAGAGGATGGGAGGGGCAAATAATTATATAGCACTTGTCTTAAAGTGTTTTTAAGTTAATGGAACAGACACATTAACAGTCAGTTTGAAAAAAAAATTTGGGGTTGAGACTTGTCCTACTAACTTTTACATTTAATTCCCAGTAAACAAATTTTCAAACAACAATAAGTCACCAGTCAGGTGCAAGTTAAAAAAAAAGGGAGTTTTCAATGGTGAGTCAATGGAAGGTAACTGTGCCAAACTGTCCTTGTTGGTGGCTGTGGCCAGGGAAGACTAGGTCCTCTTCCACCACAGGGCTCAAGTCTTCACAATACAGAGAAGACAAACTGGCACAAACATATCAAAACCTTTTGCAGAGCAATGGATAGCTGAGTTGTCGATCTTGGTCCTCACTGTTGATGTTCAGAGGTGGGTGCTTTAACATCAGAGAAAATGAATGTGGCTTTCTGGAACACTGACATCCCCCATCCCCAACGCACAAAATATTCAACCTTTATTCTGGAGCATATTGATGGGATATGTAAAGGAAAACAAAAAAAGAAGAAGGAAAGTTCATGTTTTCCCTTCTCCTTTCCAGAAGCCTTATTTGACAAAAATACTTGAGATTTATGTTAATAAAAAGGGTCTGAATTACACTTGATAAAAATAGCTTTTCTTTTAATTCAATTTATGGAAATGAGGGATGGACTTGGAGAGACACTATTCATAATGAAAAGGATAGATTTATTTTCACTAGAGTGAAAGAGGAGGATGGGGAGATAAATTCTTATCGAGAATAGATTAGGGGACAGACATTTAACTTATATCCAGTATATGGCATAGATCATACATAAGGGTCAAGGCAACACATTTTTTAACCTAACTACTCAGTAATCAATCTCAACTAGTTCTTAATGTGCCTTTCCCAGTTTCCAAACACAACGTTCCAACTGAGAGGGTGAAGAAGTGAAGGGGTACCCTGACTCCTCTCTTCTTGATTTCAAAGAGGCGGGGAAGCCAGGAAAGAGAGTGAGTGTGGGTGGTGGTGAATGTGACGTGAAGGTGGACAGCTGGTTCACTGGGGTGTTTCATTGATTGTAAAGGGAGCGCTGCTCCCAGGGCATGGCCTGAATGGTGCGTGGCACAGGGGAAGGCTTGAGTGTGGGTGCTCCATTCGGATGGAGAGAATGGCCAATGGGGTTGATGGTGGTCAAAGGCCGCTGGGGGGCCAGAGAGAAAGTGTCCTGGTGCTTCGGCTGTGGGGGAGAAGGGAGAGAGAAAGGGAAAAATGCAGGGTTTTAAAAAGTTAGAAAAGAGAAAGGGAACAGTTAGAAGAAAGGACAAGTTTGGCAAGGGCAAGAAGAGGGAAAAATGAAGAAAAGAGAAGAGAAAAATATCAGTGTCAGCGGAGTAACCTCTCAGATAAAAAAGCAAACAAAATGAATGTAGATTGACTAAAAAAGTGTGTTTGCAAAGGCTGGAAATTTGCATATGCACTCTTTCCATCAGATTTATTAAGCCTTGCATACGCATGGTTCCACTTCATAAACTCTGTCGTTGTGTAATTGTTCGTACACGCTTGAGCGTAATGCCCACTCCCACAACCTGCCATATATAATATAAAATCTTGGTTGCTACTCATTCATTCCTTAGATATGATGAAGGGAACAGCAAGAAGAAAAAAAATACAAAATTTCAATATAGCACTCACTAGTAATGGACAATGCCTGCGTCTCTAAATCAGTCCACAGAAACATCAGCATTATGTATTACATGGTGCAAAAAATTATTTTCATTAACAATATTAAGTTGCTAAATGAACTTGTACATAATCTAACACACAAAAAATGATTTGTTTCAGAAATAACTCAATCTCTGGTCTGAAGTCATAAACAGTATACATGAACTATGAAGGATGTGTGGAGATACACATATTCACACATATACTCACTGCACATTCTTTTTTTAAATATTGTGAAGAAAAAACGGCATATCCATGTTTTTGCGCATACCCAGCGTTTGTGAATCATGCCCCTGGAGTCACACCATTTTGCCCTGATCTGGAGCAATTTACTGGATTTTTTTAAAACTTCTGGGACTAAGGGCAACAAATTTTCACATTCCAGTAAAATTGGATAAAATGCTATAGATTTTTCCAATCATTTTGAACTGTACAACTTTGCAAAAGTTAGTCAACATGAAACATTTCATTTCAGACAAACAGCAACAATAAAGTACAATGAGGGTGCTCGTCCAATGGCTGAAAGATGAGGCTGTTGGTGCTATACTTAATATTATTATTATTGTTGTTGTTGTTCTTGTTGTTGTTATAATTGACTAAATCAATACTATTATTATAATTGACATAGTACTGTCCTGGATAAAATATGGCAACTTGGTCATGATTTCATGATTAGTCCAGCATAGCCAATAAAACTAAAAGCAACGGCTGGAATAAGTCATAAACACATAACTAGGCACAATGACTGGAAATAATGCATTCTTCTTCAAATATGTGTTTGATAAGCCAGATTGTTGCCCTTGAAATAAGGAGAAAAATTCAATTTAGAGAGCCCATACCGCTTACACAACAGAGCTTCTAAAGGTCTGTTTACACCAAAGATTCGCAACGAGACAACTTACCACTCACAACTGCTTGCAGTGCAACATTCAGTCAGTTCCCATCGCTGCCACTACATGAGACAGTGTATCATTTCCATGGCAGCGACTCCACTTTTACAGGCTTTGAGGGATGGGGGGCTGGTGGTCTGAAAGCCTAACAAACTTAACAAACTTTGTGGCACAGCGCAAACTTGAATCGAGACACTGAAAGGGACTTGACAAGCTCAGTTGCAAGCAACACTGTCAGCTGTCTTGAGCCAAGTTGAGACAGACCAGTGTAATGCCTTTGTGCTGGCGATAGCCTGAGCCGGCAGCCTTGTGTTAACAGGTTGTCCGTCTGTCCATTGGCAAAAACTCACACTTGGACTTAAGGATGCAATGACTACATTTTGGTGGACAAAGGTCAAGGCCACTGTGAAAGGGGAAAATCTTGTGAGCACAATATCTAAAAATTGTATTGAGGGACTTTATGGAAATTTGGAACGAACATACTCTTGGACTAGGTGTACTGATTAAATTTTGGAGGTAAGAGCTTACAGTGGTTCGACTTTTTTGGTCTGATCAGTGAAGATGAGCAACTCAGACTTTGTGGTTACAATAAGTACAACTGCCATGGCCTAAGTTAAGTGGAGTTGGACTAGTCAATCCTGGAGCTGTTCTGCTGCTTTCGGTAAACAAGCCTAAGAAACCTGTCAGTTTCTGTCACTTGAGCACAAATGCTGTCCATAGTCCATAAGAACAGGTGGAGAAGTCCCTCCCCCCAACCCCACCTTCTCCATCTCCTGTCTTCTTAGCCTCTCCTGTGAACTTGGCAACAGATACAATATCATAAATGATGAAGATTTCTCCTTAATGCCGAGAGGCCACTATCAAAATTCCTCCTCACAGTCATCACCAGTGCCCACTGACATCCTGGCTCTGCTCTGCTGTTTCAAAGAGCTGTCAAAGTTACAGTACATATCTCAATCTCGGTCCTCCCATGGCAAGTAAAGCAGTTTTATTCAACATGTCACTCTCTTACTACTCAGGACAGAGGCCACATTTTAAACCTTTTAATAACCAGCAATCTGTCTTGATTTACTTTCAATGTTTTTATATTTCAGGATATTGCATAACTAGCATTGAATCGTATGTGAACAGCCCAACATTTACATTTTGGCAATACAGCAGGAAAAACTCACTTCTGAAAGCTGATGCGGTGACTGCTACGACCCCCAAATCCTTTTCAAACATTAACTGATTTTTAAAGACTATCGACTTACACACATCAATTTTTTAATGGTTTCCAAATGAAAATGTTTCCCCAGCCTGCTTACAGAGGGAACCCTTTTTTTCCACAGAATATATATTTCCAGTGCAAGGTATTTAAATCTCTTTTGTCATGTTGCATCATATATTATACAATATATATATATATATATATACAAATAATTTGAATATTAAATAAAATATTTATAAAATAAAAAAGTTATTACAAACCCTTTAAGGCTGAGAAATTGTATGAATACATCCGTTGCTGGTTGTTTATCTACAGTTGTGTTCAAAATTAATCAACCCCCACAGTAGATAAGTGTTTTTGCAAGTTTGACATTTATTTTTCATCTTGTTTATAATCACATTAAAGAATAACATGTCAAATAGACAAATACAACTGAAATTACAACAATATTTTTTGGAATATTCCAATTAATGGCCTTTCTGTGATTACCTCATTGACAAAATTATTCAACCCCCCTAGTCCACCACTCTTAAGAACAGAGGTTTCCATCAGGTGTTGTCAAACAGCTGATGGAAACACCTGTAGATGTGAACGGAACCCTAATGAGCAGCAATTAAGCAGATTTAAAAGGACTGGCTCTTCTTGGCAGTTAATGACATCTTTGCAACATGGTGAAGTCCAAGGAATGGTCAAAAAAGTTCAGAGAGGAGGTCATTTCACTTCATAAGCAAGGATATGGATATAAAAAGATAGCAAAGAGGCTAAACATTTCAAGAGACACAATTGGGAGCATAGTCCGCAAGTTTAAAGCTAAAGGCACAGTGGAAACGCTACCTGGGCGTGGTAGAAAGAGGTTACTGTCTGCAACTGCTGTGCGATACCTGAGGCGAAAGGTGGAGAAAAATCCCCGGGTGACAGCTGAGGAACTACGACAGGACATGTCAGAGGGAGGTATTCAGGTTTCATCCCAGACAATAAGACGCACACTGCGAAATGATGGCTTCCATGCAAGAACTCCCAGGCGCACCCCCCTGCTGACTCCAAAGCACAAGAAGAGTCGACTCCAGTATGCCAAAAACCATGTGGACAAACCACAAAGGTTTTGGGATACTGTTCTCTGGAGTGATGAGACCAAACTGGAACTTTTTGGGCCAATGGATCAACGGTACGTGTGGAGGAGAAAGAATGATGCCTATAAAGAAAAGAACACCCTGCCTACTGTGAAGCACGGTGGGGGGTCAGTCATGCTCTGGGGTTGTTTTGCGTCTTCAGGTACAGGGAATCTTCAGCGTGTGCAAGGTATTATGAATTCAGTTCACTACCAGGAGATCTTGGATGCAAATGTCATGCAGTCAGTGACAAAGCTGAGGCTTGGGAGACGTTGGACCTTCCAACAGGACAATGATCCTAAGCATACCTCAAAATCTACCACAGCTTGGTTGCAAAAGAAGGGCTGGAAGATTCTGGAGTGGCCATCGCAATCACCAGACTTAAATCCCATTGAAAATCTCTGGTGGGACTTGAAGAAGGCAGTTGCAGCACGCAAGCCAAAAAATGTTAATGAACTGGAGGCCTTTGCCCATGAGGAATGGGCAAAGATACCTGTGGATCGCTGCAAGAAACTTGTGTCAAGCTATGCTTCACGTCTAAAGGATGTTATTGTTGCAAAAGGATGTTGTACTAAGTACTAAAGTTATACATACCTAAGGGGTTGAATAATTTTGTCAACGAAGTAATCACAGAAAGGCCATTAATTGGTATATTACAAACATTTTTGTTGTAATTTCAGTTGTATTTGTCTATTTGACATGTCATTATTTAATGTGATTATAAACAAGATGAAAAATAAATGTCAAACTTGCAAAAACACTTATCTACTGTGGGGGTTGAGTAATTTTGAACACAACTGTAGACCCCTCCACAGCTATGCACTAGACTACTTTGAAAGAAAGAAAAAAACAGAAGTACAGGATGAGACCAAGTGTCTGACTAGGGAATTTTTATTGTTCACTTGAAAAGGTTAATGGTCACAGGCCAAATCAATGGAACTACAGAGCCCACCATCTTCACTCCAATCCTGAAAACATGTTGTGGATTTTCCAACTAAGTATTAAAAAATAGCCCAGAGAGGAAAAATAATGAACGATGCATAAATAAATGACTGCAGAAGCCAACAAAAATATTTGCAATAAAAAAATTCCATACATGGATAGAGGGCCATTTTACAGTGAAACTCACGGTCATCGTGTCTCTGACTCTTTTGTTCTGTTTTCTAGAGTGATCTGTCATTTCATGCCATCTGTACATTTGGAAATATATGAAATGTCACACCGTCATTATTATAGATTCCTGCAAGTTCCAAGATTACTTGGTGTCTACAGCACAGTTCCATAATAACCTTATTTTAGAAAAGGCCAGTCAGATCCTCAATGATCCAACCCATTATACCCAACTAAATTTCTAAAGAGTAACAGGTAATATGCAGTGGTGGCTTGTCAACAGAATGCTTGTTGTGATACATCAGTCTAAAGAGCTTGGACCTGGCATTCAACATTGTAATTAAAAAACAATTATACAACTGTAAGAAGGGGCACATTACAAGTGATTGTTTATAAGGTCCTGGTTTTCTTAGAGGCCATGGCTAACTACATGCAGTGATGCCGCCAGTGCTATTGCTTATTCTGCCAAACAGACTCAGCATATGCTTAGACAGTTAAAACTGGCCAAAAGCATTTTTCAGGAAAGAAAAAAGTACGGAGAAACTAGAAAACTGACTAAGGCTAGTCAGGTCAGAAGTTCATTAAAGAGCATTCTGATGGAGCTTTTTTGACAATGCTGGGCTCTGCACCCTCTGTATGTCTTCCAAGGTCTGACTGAAAAGGCTCCGTACTATGATCTTTGGAGGTGTCTAAAGGAAAACATTGTGCTCAAATGACCTGAGCTGTGGTGTGATGGAAACCAGGTTCTTCAACATTTTCAATGTGCCTGTGTGACAGAGTGGTGCAGTAAGTTGCCGCGACAACCTCACCCAGGGGAATTTCACCCCCCGGGAAGATATTGTTACTTTATTTTTACAGGCTAACAGGTTCTTAATAAATTCCACTTGGGCAGAGAATGTGTAAATGAAAAAGATTTATTAAACAACTGCACAGAAGAAGATACTAATAACTAAATCAACCACCAGGGCTCAACC
>JAUZTA010000011.1:20204808-20216288 GCA_034780835.1 Ctenochaetus striatus | reverse complement strand
AAAATTTCTCCCCCTCAGTCTTCATGTTAAGCAAGCTAACCTGCTGCTGGCTGTGGCTTTTATTTTAAACAGAGAGACATCAGAGTGGTATTTGTCTACTTATCTCTCAGAGAGGATAAAACAAGGAGATGTTATTTATTTTCTGATTTTCCCAAAATATCAAACTCTTTTTTTACACTTATGAAATAACTTTGTCTTATTTCATTTAGATTTTTAACCACAACATTTATTTTATAGTATTCTGACCTCTCAGTTGAGAGGTCTGAATTATTTTACAGCCTCTGTTCTTGAAACTTATGCATAAGAAGATACTGGCTTGTTCAACTGGGCAACATCACATTGTAAAAATATGGATTCAGGAGCATCTGTAATTAGTCAAGGTCTCAACAAAGTCATTAATGAGTCAGCGTTTAGTACAGATCATTAATTTAAAAAATGTATACTCAAATACAGTCCATGATGCAGAACATAATCTGTTGTTCTCTCTGTAAAGTAGAAAAGCGGAGAAATCAAACATATAAATCATAGTCCAGCAGTCTCTGCAGAACTGGGCCTACTACAGTGAGAACTATTAGAAATAATACTCACCTCCTGCTGGGTGCTGCTTTCTCAGCTAAATAAGGTTCTAAAGAATGACTGAGTGCACAAAGACCAGTGAGAGAAGCACTGTTTTTACTGAAAACAAACTGAATGCAAGCTGAGCAGTTCCTCTGGGATGCACTTCAGAGGATTTTATAACATTTTTCTTTTTTTTTCTCTCTCTCTTCCGTTGCATTGGAAACACTGTAAATGTACAGCCTTACCCTGAGTAGTTGATGTTTTTTTTATTTCATCTCCTTTGGCAAGAAATGCATCACTCTAGCACTCCTTTTCCTCACATGTCTATCAGCCCAACATTAGTGTTAGAAAATGTAGTAAGTAAAATGTATAAGTAGTGAGAAAATGACTTTTCTAGCTCTGCATTCAGTACAGATTTAACTCTCCACTACATCCAGTGATGCGAGGGACAGGAGGTTATGTTGCAAGGCCATCAGATTAAACTATCTGCTACATTAGATTAAGAAAGAGGACCAAGGTTCAGCTTTTTGTCTGTCATATCTCATTTACCCCATCTAGTGATATTGTACGTGAACTACATTCACTTTTCCCATGCAGGGATGCTGTTTAAGCAAAGACAGATCACCCTGGCTCTGAGATCTGCAACTATTTGCTAGTGACCAACTTACCAGCTAAACCAACAATTTATTTTACCATTATTCATCACACATAAATAGTACACTAATAGGCAACTGGACACAAAATCAACCTTTTGTCAATGGATCAAATGAATTTCAAATTTCACCGGCCGTTCAATAGACTACCACTGCTGCTGGCTGAAGGTTTAAGCAAATCTCGCTGGCATATTTAATCAGCAACAACATATTTAATCAACATTCGACTGATGGATAGTTCTGACTTGTTATTTACTAAGTATTTCCAAAATGAGTCTACTAAGTGCTTCACAAACATAAAGTTAAAAACTATGCTCACTTACATTACTATTAACTTTTAAAATTTTATTTCATAGTTCTATTATTTTAGTTATATTATTTATTATTTCATTGTTTTGATTTTTTGCATTGAAGGAGCTGCTCTAAATTTCATTATACAAAGGTATAATGACAATAAAGGCATTCTATTCTATTCTATTCTATTCTATTCTATTCAATAGCACTCCTCCAGGTAGATGTTAAAATACTCCCAAATCCTAGCTCGGTGATTGGAATCTGTCATGCCCCTGATCGTTCAGAGGACCAGACGGTACATGTAAGGGGAAGACACTCATGTTTCAACATAAGAAGACTTCTTGACTTCATCCTCTCTCCACCTTCCTCTAACATCCCAGAGGTCATAATATCTCTTGACGCCAAGAAGGCCTTCGACAGGGTAGAGTGGGCCCATCTCCTCTTTTCCCTGAGACAGTTTGGTTTTAATACTAACTTCATTTCATGGGTCAGATTACTTTACTCCTCTCCCTGCGCCTCAGTGTGCACAAACAACCAACACTCTGCTCCGTTCCCACTTTTTCAGGGAACACGACAGGGGTTCCTGCTATCCTATTGTTATTATTTGTGCTAGCGATTGAACCACTGTCAGCGGCTCTTGAAAATGGAGCAGAGATTTGGGGCGGATTGAATGATGGAGCAGAAAACACAAGGTTTTGTTATACGCAGATGATCTGCTTCGCTATGTAAGTGATCCCTCATCCCAGGCATCCTAACATTATTAACTTCTTTCAGTCATCTATCTGGACATAAGCTAAACATCTCTAAATGCGAATACTTCCAGATCAACCAATCGGCCACAGACATACCACCATTGACTATACCCTTTAAAATAGCCAACACAGGATTTAAGTATCTTAGCATTACAATTACACGATCCTTGCGAACAATGCAAAAGCAAAATCTTACTTAAATAACAATGACGGTCAAGTCTGATTTACAAAGATGGAATTACCTGCTGTTGTCCCTAGCTGGTAGAATACAAATTTTAAAAACAAATGTGTTGGACGGTTGTACATTTTTCAATGTCTGCCTACTTTCCTACCCAAATCCTTTTTCAAAGCTGTAAATGACATCATATTTCATCTGGGCAGGTAAACGGCCAAGGGCAAGTTGTTCACTGCTTTGTAGGGATAGATTGGCTGGGGGACTGGGTCTACCCAATCTAATCGGCTACTATTGGGCAGCCAACGTGCATAAAGTAATATCCTGGTTTACTTCCCCTCAAACAAATTGGTGCCAGAATGAGTCAGTCTCCTGCTTCTCTTCCCTGCTGGCTTTAACATGCAGTAACTTGCCCTTCTCCCTGTCAAGTTTTACCTCTAATCTGGTCGTTGTTGGAACACTTAAATTTGGACACAAATAAGACGCCACTTCAGATGGCTCACCCTCGCTCTGGCAACTCCCATTTGCAATAATCACCTGTTCATCCCAGCAAAAACTGACTCACTATTCTTCCTCAGAAAACAAAGGGCTATAATATATAAGACTATATAAGACTTGTACATTGATGGTATGTTTGCAAGCTTTAACCAACTAATCTCTACTTTTAATCTACAGAAATCAGCTGCGGGACTTTGTAAAAACGCACACTATGTCATTCCCACAGATACCAATACCCAGCAGGATGGACCTGGCTCTCAAGGCAAAAACCCTGTCAAAGGGTAATATCTCCTACTTTTACAATTTAATGTCTTCAGCCAGTGAGTCCATTTTACGTAAGATCAAGATGAACTGGGAGTCAGAATTCCAATTGAATTTCTCTGAGACCTTCTGGGAACGGGGTATGGGGGTTGTCAACTCGTCATCCAGCTGCGCTAGACTCTCACTAATACAATTTAAAGTCTTCCACAGGCTACACTATAGTAAGGAAAAACTCTCAAAGCTCTATCCAGACAAACTTGATTAGAAATGTAGTAGATGCTAGGAGACTTCATGCAACCTTACCCACATGTTCTGGGCATGCCCCAAGTTGTCTGAATTCTGGCAACTATTCTTTGAAACAATTTCAGCCATTTGACAGCCTCTATACTCATTGAAGACCACTATTTAACTATATAGATGGGCTGCCAGCATGGGAAGTTTCTCTGTAAAGACCCACTGTACAGCTATGTATGAACTTGCCCCTCTGTGCCGGTCTGCCGGCAACAGATAGCTGCCCCCTCCCTCAAGATCCATTCACCCTAAGACACTCCAGCAGAACAAATTTGCTTTGATGACTGAGAAAGCAGCCATTGATATATAGTGCATTTAATGATCAGCACTAACACTTTACAGTTGTATTTTTAATTATTACTGTGTAGGTTTTTGTATATATAAGTGTATGTGTATATATATTTCCTTTTTCTTTTCTTTTTTCTTGTTTTCTCTATTTGTTATTTTTATTTATTTGTTTTTTCACTATTATTTCACATGGCCGTAATTAATTTACTTATTTATAATTGTAGAAGATGACCCTTATTCAGGGGGGGAGTTCTCTGGTGCAATTCATTTAAAAATACTTGTATATTTTCAATAAATCACTGAAAAACAATTTCCTTTGTTTCATGTCAGTTTACTGCACAACTCAGATTTTTTACACATCTGGCACCAGCATTTCTCAAACACAATCAGAATCAAAATCACTGCCAAATCATAAATTGTCATAAATATAACTAAAAAATCAAAATAAAACTTTATCCTGCAGTGCAATAAGGTCAAATTAAAACAAAGCAATGTCATTCCAATAAAAATGCTCCTCAAAAAAGTTGTCAGTTATTTTAGCTTGTTGACACTCTCCTGCAGACAGGAAGATGTAGTTTATGTGGACACCACCAGGCACCTCTGTAGTGAGGGGGATGAAATGATGTTTAAGTAAAAGTGCTACGCCCATGCTAGCGGTTCAAATGAACATGTCATAGTTACAGTCTTCTCATTGTAAGGGTGCCCCTCTTCCCTGTGGTCTCTGTGCGCATCTCACTCTGTTGACAACTACTTTTATTGGAAAATAACAAGATTAAGTCGACATGAAAAGTCGTTAATCTCTCTAATTTCTTCTCTCCATCTATCTGTGCACATAGTAATACAACAGAATTCCTAATGTTGTTTTCATTCACTTATTTTTGTCAGACAATAAAACAAGTGTGAAATACTGAGTGAAACGTGGTCCATTAAGATTACCTGTTAAGCTCCTGCTTTGCTGAAATCAGAGATGTGTTGCATCTCGCAGCGCACAGCCAACTCAGTAACCGACACGTCCACTACAACTCTCCTCTGCCTGTCACTCAATGGAGGACAGAGAGGAGCCTGTGGCTGCCCACGGGAAAGAAAACCCTCACACTCGTGGACCAACACTAGTGACACTTTTCAACTTACAGTCACTAGTTGTGTCTCTAGGCGATAAGTCCTTAACAGGGTCTGAAAAGTCTCTAAATGTAGCGACAAAGCCAATTGGAAGAACTGGGTTGCAGAACTGCTCGAAGCGGAAATGCAAATTTAATTGGCTGGTAGCATCATGCAGGACGCTGCGCCAGCTAGAAGCAGAGAAGCGCTATGCCTTAATGTTGCCAAGAAGACAAGGTGACAACAGACAAGCATGCGCATAACTTTTAACCCGTTTGCATTGACAGGGGGAGGATAAATATTTTTCCAGGATAAGTTTACCGTTTCCAGGACATTTGACTTTTTTCTCATTTTGCATATGTTTTCCATGACTGGAAAATTGGTCAATCATTTTCCAGGTTTTCCAGGATGCGTGGGAATCCTGCACTGTGTAGCAAAAGCGTAGAGATAATGTGTTACCTGAGACTAATAGGTGTTTTTCAATACCCAATGGTCAAAGTTGTAGTGCTGCCACAGCACTCCCAATTTTTTTTTCCAAGTGAGGAAACAGAATATTTGCAGTTTCCATAAACAGCTGAAATTCATAGACACTTCAAGAGCTCTTTAGAACCCGACAATCACTCAAGTGTGTGTCATGCATGACAGCTGATAAAAAATGAACACAAGTTGTAATTTTGACATCTGAGGTGGCTTGATTGATTCCTGAAGTCAACTTGTGCACTGAGTAACATGAGACAAAACACACCACCTTAAAATTATCAGCAGCTGTCAAACAGCAGCCACAGACTGTATGAAAGCTGCACACTGAATTTTCTCCATTCTATTTAACTACAGTAGTAAAGATGAAAGGGCAGCAAAGCTTTCTTTCTTTTTTTGGGACAGCTGAAAGGTAGCTAAAAGGTAACAGTTTACAATGATGTGCAAAATTTACTTGATAGCATGCTCACTTCAGGCTAGGACTGAGTAGAGGCAGCATTCAATATGATTGGCTTCCACCAGTGCTAACTAACTGGCATAGAGGACAACAGCCATAAGGTAACACAACAGCCTCTCACAGTATATACACATATGCCTATACATAACTAATATTAAGTAAATTTGTCACAGTAGTAGCAGAAGTCACACACGACCTTCGAAACATGTCACAAGTTAGCCGTGTACATGCACTCATGCATAATAGGTGCACTACAGCACACGCTTTATTATTATTTAGGAGAGGCATAAAACGATCTTAAAACATGTTTACAGTAATATCGTTTATCATGATATTTTCTGGGAAAATAGATTGTCCAAAAAAATTTTTAATTGTGACAGACTTAATCACCAAGTATGATTTCAGTTTTTAATATAGTTACTGTAAGTAAGAAGGCTGCAGTCAACGCAACCGCTGTCAGTAGTTTGTTCAGTTACCTCACCAAGTACATCTTTAACACCTGTACATATGGAATGTTTAAACAGACAAAAGCTGGACGTAAAACCTAAGACAGCTCTCATTTAATCATCATACATCATCAAAATGAGTCCTTCTTAAAATGCTTGCCAAATTCACTACTGGGAAACTAAAACACATACATCATGTTCTTTTTTTTCACAATTGCCAGGCTAGGGAATGTTAGTGATAGCTGTGACAATTTTTTGGCAAGTGAAGCAAAAGCGAAGCTCTTAAATGCCTTCCTAAGCACATGGCCAAGCTGCAGAGACCAAAGAACTTTACCCTCACTATTTTTCTCTGGGATAAAATATTTGGTCCTGAAGGATCCCCGCGGCGCAATATACTTGGATCCGCACTTATTGGTCAATTAAAAAAATTATGTAATCATGAGTTTCGTCGTGTCAAAAATAAATCTTTTTCTTTTATATCAGTATTCTCAATATATTAATGTACCTACATCACCAAGGTACTAGTAGCTTTCTTGTTTGTTTATGACTTCTAATGTAGTTGGTGGGTCCACTTACCAGAAATAAGCGGTAAGAAATAAAATTCCACTTGTCTCAGTCATAGTATGTTATTGTGTCTTAACATTGACTTTGTGTAATCTTCTGGCATTCATCATGTTTGCTTTCGGCCTGAACACACCTTAGATGAGTTTGATTGTTTTTTCCTTTTATAGTTCACAAATTAATAAGGTTATCAGTTACACTGACAAACTTAAATTCTCAATATAGCTGAGGTAAAAGTCTAATTAAGGTATATCAAATATTTTTTACTGCATATTAGTATTACATTTTTATACAGTATGTGATAGCTTGGTCAACATTGTTCTTTTTAGATGGACAGTTGCTAATGTGGAGGCAGAGTGATACAAGAGTAATGAGGTCAGACGCAGGATGCATGCATGTTATACTGAAATCTGATGTCTGTAAAGGAAATTAAAATTTGTCATGAGGAGTCAAAGTGTAGTCTCAGGATATTTCCTCATTGTCCAAGTTATTGGGTCTCATAAAGTTACACTCTATTGAAATTAATTATATATATATGAAAAATTCTGAGCATTACACATCCCAAGAACATTGTCATTTCACGTCCATTCTTATCATGAAGGTAGCCCAACAAAATAGGATTTATTCATAATAGGAAAAAGGATGCTTCTTGAATTAGACCTTGTGTGAGAACAAAATCATTCACTCATTTACCAATAGGTTATCGTTTTTTCCTGGCTTTCAAAGAAGTCCAAAACCATGACTTATATGTCATTTTAGATATTTTGTAGGCTTCACGTCACAAATTTACTGGAACTGTCACAAGGTGTCATTTTAACTCTTACATAGATTACCATATGATATTTAGTAGGCACAGCCTCCTTTTCTGTTACAGTAAATTTAAGGTAAAATGATTATGGTAATGACCATAATCGTTTTATGATGATAATGTGGTTATTACTGATCCATATTATATATGGATTAAGTCAATCAAAAATTCAAAGTCAGGTATGAGCAAATAGAAACCCACTCTGTTCCCTCTCAATCAGCATTTTTGAGTCTAACCAAATATACCTGAGCATCACGCATTTGACCTCTCTAGCCAACTGTAATAGTATATATCTTATCTTTCTATCCATCTGTTTGTTCATCATCTGTCTGTCTCTCCATTTGTACCCACATCTCTTCACTAAGGGCTAGAGTCATGCATATCAGTGCTATCACTGGATGTACATCATCTGGTGAGCTCAATGTGCCATTTATTATTTTTCCAACAAAGGTGGATTTGAAGGAATAGCTGGGTTTTAGCAAGCAGGTGTTTGTAGCAAAATCTAGTAAATAAAATGTGTCGTGTAGTAAGCTGTGATTTTTTAATTTTGTGATGTTTCGTCTGTTTTTCCAATAACAGACAGCAGCTTGGACAAGCTGTGTGACAGGTGACGGTCAATGACTCCTCTGTAACTCAATGGTACACCACTGCACATGCACATCTTTCTTTACTTTCTAAACAGTGCCTATGAATGATATAGGTATTGCAATATTAAAACATTTCAGGATGCATGAATCGAAGGAGACTTGAAATATACAAAGCAATGGAGACTGTGGTAATTGTAGAATTTAAAACTACTTTCATCCCTGCAAACCAGTCCATTGTGCATTAACACACATAGCAGCCTGTGTTTCTGTGTGTTCTCTTCTTCGCTGTCTTTTGTTCAAAAGATTTATGTTGGCAACTGCTCTTAGGTGCTGAGTGTGTTATATGGAAATGAAGTGAAATACTATTTTTACAGTTACAGTTTTTGGGGAAATTGTAAGATTCCCAGGGGGCATTTTTGCCCTTTCTCCCCATTAGTTTTTGATGCTGTCACACCCACACGGTCTCGAGCAACGGTACTATTTCCACAATGAGCAGTTTTCAACTATGTTTTTCTAAATGTTGGAAACTAATAGAAAAAACCCTATTATAATTATTATTACTATGTAAATGTTACAGTGGTGCGGTTTCTCAGTAGAAGACTACCATGCATTCTGTTTTGAATTAACATTTACACAGCATCTTAACTTGAATTAAGACTGTGTTCATTGTGCGTTTCACGCAGCAAGAGTTAGGCCAGTTGTGGCTGTTCAAACCTTAAACAGAGTTTTAGTTGTGCTTTAAGATTCACAACTCTTAATCTTAATTCACGACATGAATAGTTAAATGTGCTTGACACAGCTACAAGAAGAAAGGACATGAGCTACAAGCAAATACCCCCAGTGGACACATTAAGCAATGAAATATTAGTCCCTCTCTTCTGATGTTAGTAGCCAGAAAGGGAGAAGGCAGCTAGGCAGCTAGGCAGCTAGGCAGCTAGGCAGCTAGGCAGCGGACAGGGGGATGTGTGGCAGTTCTCTCTCCTACCATGGGGTTGGCGCTCAGCCTAGTGTATCCCGAGCTCATCTCCTTTACCTCAGACACCAGGGGTTGGAGTAGGGAGTATGATGAGGATGGGGTGGCGCTGGAGGAGACGTGTTTGTTGGAGGATGAGCTCCTCATGCTCTGCTGGCTGCTCTGAGAGGACACTGAGCTGGGACGGCCCTGTTATACGGAGAGAAGCTCAACACTCAGAAAAAGAGAAACAAAACTCTATTGAGATAGAATAACTCCCCGGTGTTTCTTCTTCACTCTACCTGGTGGGGGTCAGGTACAGGCTGGCTGCTCACAACACCACTCTGCCCTCCCTGAGACATGGGAGAGACACAGTGGGAGGGCAGAGATTCTGGCTGGCTGTGCCCTCCATGCTGCGGTTGCATCATCGAATTAGCACTGTTCTGTTGCTGTTGCTGCTGCTGCTGTTGACGGCGAGGAGTACTCGAGAAATTGGAACGACGACCACCAGACTGGATCATAGAAGGGAGGAATGTACATGGTGGACATGAGAAAGACAGGAAGAAAAGAGATTTTGCATATCATTTCTGTTTGTGCTACATGCATGCCTATAAGGCACATTCACATTTGTGACATGAGTAAGATAAGACACAGAGGAGATGCCAGTTGACAGAAAATGTGATGAAAGGTTTTGTTTTTAGCAAAATAAATCAAATTCTCAAAGGTTCTTGTACTGTTCAGTAAAAATGTTGAAAGTTAATGTTTTTCACTTCTGTCCTGCAGACTCACTACCTTTTACTATTCTATTAGTGAGGAGATGGAGTCTTTTAAGTTGTACACACTTACACACACAGAGACACTCAAACATTAAATAATATTACCTATAGATTATACTTTTTTTGTTGTTAATTCCAAAATCTACATGAACCTACATTTATTGACTAATCATGATAACAGAAGATGTCTGTCTTGCCAACTTGTCCTCTAACCATGATGACCTTGCAGACAAATGTTAAACCAAACCTTCTTCCTTCAGTTTTAGAGCGTCAGTAGACTTCTATATCATTTTGCCTCACTTTCTCGGATGTGCAGCTTATGTTTTTTTCTTTTACAACCTAGGTCTTCATAGTTCAAACCATTATTTATGTTCAGCTTGTTTACATATTACATAATATAGTTCATATCAAGGCAATAATATGTTAATATGAAATATTAACATCAATCTGTAAGATGAATTGAGTCAGGCTTGAGGAAAATCCAGTTGACTAGGTGGAGAGTACCGGTAAACCATTCTTGGGAAGACACTTTGACAAACATTTTAAGGATATGTGTAAAAAAAAAGAAAAAGAAAAAGAGAAAAAGAAAAGAAAAGAAAAGAAAAAATGATTAAAAACTTGAAAATTTTAAATTTTAAACTTAACACTTATTTTTTCAGCCCCAGCTGATGGAGCCTCATTTGGCTAAGATGAACTATGGAAAGTAATTTTATTGCAATATTTGTTAACTGTCATTTACAGTGGAGCAGTGGTAAGATGTAATCTGTTCATAGCCAGTACTGACAGGAGAAATTATTACTGCAACATAAAACATGGATCCCTATTATTTTAGGAAAGAGCTTGAAAATTAAGGTGCACATTGAAAGAACAGATCAACAGTTTTTTTTAACTTCCAGAATAGGTAGTGTGAATTAATTTTACCTATTGGAAACCCAATGATGGCCAGTGGACAGAACAAAAATGAGCATATGCAACCCCCCTTCGAATTTCACTATTTCCTAACTAAAAATATATGATAAAGCAATACAATACACAAGACTTTAACTTAGGGGCCCTCCTCAAAATGAGACCTCAGCATAATGTATGTGGTTGTTGGGGATCTGGGGGCAGTTGGTATTCAAGCCCTCTTTCAAGTGGTAAGAGACCAAAGTTGCAGGGAACAATGAACCTTTTCTTGAGCTTTAAATTATTTTAGAAGTTGTACATTTTTGTGCTCCTGTAGAGGCTGGCCTTTACTCACAACTACATTTTAATTGCTTACGCTGCCTCATACATACACATTCATACACTCATTCTCGCTCACACCAACCTGATTTTTGGCCGCGGCGCTGCAGCGATGCTGGGCCAGGTCCAGCATGGTTCGGTAGCTCTTAAAGCAGGATGGGCAGTTGAAGCGGTTCTTATGAATACCCCCACCCACCCATCCACCCACCCACCACCACCCACACACACGCAGACACACACACACATAAACACAAACAAACAAACAAACACACACACACACACACACACACACACACACACACACACACACACACACACACACACACA
>JAUZTA010000011.1:20105706-20117019 GCA_034780835.1 Ctenochaetus striatus | reverse complement strand
TTAAATTTTAAGTAGATGTTTTATTTGTGCTTTAACTCTTTTTAAAAAGTAAATGATGTGAGTACTTCCTTAACCAACTGAAATTTCATAGCATAAATCTTCTTTTTCAGTTAAATCTTTTCACTGAAAACAACTCCTCCTTGATGAGGATAGTTTGTTTGTATTTGGATGCTTGAAACTAAAAAGTGCATAAATGGTAAGAGGCAGGAGAGTGAAAAGAGTGAGACAGGATTAGAGAGATTACAGCCAGGTGACAGATCAAATAGGATGAGTTTTGACAGAAGGACACATCTTAAGAGAGAGTAAATGTGTTGTTAGCTCCAGGGGCTCACTGTTTTGTGGAGATTTTAATGTCTCCAAAAGTGATTTGGAGATTACAACGTTGTTGACCCTTTGTTGTCTCTTCTTCTTTGGTTTGACAGAGCAGCTATGCGATTGGTCAACATTTCGGGGGTCCGGGTCCGCAGGGCCGCCGAGGAGGAGGAGAAGGAGCCTCCACCTCCGCCACCCCCCTCACACCACTCAAACCACCAGTTCGCCAGCATGAAGAACAAGTTTTTCAATGAGCTCACACACCTGCCAAGTAAGCACATACATACAGATGCACACAAATGTGTACTATCCTAAAACACACAACTAAAGAAAATGCATATACACATATTGTATGCTCATGTGGTTGATACACACTTGCAAACCTTACATTAAGTTGACTTTTGTGTGTTCTCAAAGACAGCTAATTAAGCAATGTACCATCAACTGGACCTTGTTAAAGTGAGGGAGAAGTAAATAGATTACACACATTGAGTCAGTTTACTTGAAATAATGAGTTTTTCTTGTTTTTTCTCTTTTCTAAAAACATCTGTAGAAGGCCTTTGATTTGGTTTTGACATCCCCCTCCCAACTTTATGGAATCAAAATATGTAATCACAGGAGAAACCCTCACACTGGATATATGACATAAAGAGAAAACATGAGGCCTAGAGTACTCTTGTGGATGCTGCTTTCAGTTTTGTTCTAGGCTGTCAAAAATCAAAACCTCTTCAGTAGATCAACCTGTGCATTCAGAGACACATACACACAGACAAATTAAAGACAGTCTATCATGTGCACAGCATCACCTAACCCTCCTCTCATGTCATTTTCATCACTCATCTGCTTCATTTCTTCTTTCTGTCCTCCCTCATTTCTTCATGTGACCATCCTGCCCTGCTCTTCAAGATCATAAACTCAGGTGTAAGTCCATCACGTCTTCTACCATTTTGTATTTCAATCTTCACCAGCTTACAAAATATTTGTTTAGTGTTCTTGTTCGGATGTATAAGAATGAAAATTTTTGAATGAAAAATTGGGAATGAGAAAAAAAAACAAAACAAATTCATTAAAAAAAAATTAAAAATAAAATCATAAATGACAGGGTCCTAATTTAGACTTTTTGAATAAATGAGCTTCTGCCTTGCATTACAACTAACCTTGGCCTTGAGGCTCTATCATCACCATGTTTAAATCCTTCATACACTGTATCATCTAACTTCACTGATTAATACACTTAACCCCCATATAAAACTTCCAAAATAATAATAATAAAAAAAAATACACAGCTTCCCACAAGTTTTAAGCATCACTGTACTGTTAGTTTACTCCCACTACTCTTCATAGATAGTTTTTTGGCCAGAGGAGGGAGCTGTTTTTGGATAAAAAGTTTAATAAATCATCTGTGAACTACCAGCTTATCAACAGACTACAGAGAAACACAGAGAAGCTGGTAAGCATAGTGGAAAGGTTTATAACTAAGCAGGAGTTCGACCGACTTTTGGAGTTAGACTTTTATTCCCCAGGTGACAAAAAAACAACTCCAAACAAAACACTGTTGCCCTGTACGTGTTGGATTTGTTAATATAAGCAACAGTTTGTTAATACGTTTACTGTAGAAACCTAAGATGTGATGATATGACAGTTTTGTGTTTATAATGTATATCTGCTGAATGAAAGCAATGGTCAACCAATAGACAGACTGACAATGAAATAGCCACTATGCTAGCATAGCTAAATACCTTAAAACTTATTAAATGCTTTTTCCAAAATGCTTCACCTTGGTAGGAATTACTCTCCTCACCAAAGAAGTGTAGAACTACAAAGCACCAACCAATCTCTCCTTCCTCTCCCCCTTTTCTTCAGTGCCCATGTGGGCTATAGGAGCCATTGTAGTCGTGGTCCTTGCCCTTGTTGCCTGTCTGGGATTCTGCATCTACAAGAAGTGCTTCAACAAGGGCAAGAAACCCAAGAAAGTTCGTGAGAGGAAGGGAGGACGAGGGCGCAGAAAGAAGGACAAAGAGGGAGAGGAAGGAGAGGAGAAGAAGGTAAGAAAAGATGGGATAGAGAGGTCCTGTTCGATGTATTCCTGAGCTGGTCTAAAGTTAGACAGTTGAAGCTGAAAGTGGGTATGTTTTGAGTTTTAGTTGCCTAAAGAAAAACAAAGAGGACAAGCACATCGGTTCCTATTTCTGTTCTAAAGGAACAACTTGGTAATTTGAGAAATATACTCATTTGCTTTTTTTTTCAGATTTTTAGAGGTAAATTGATACTTATCTCATGTCTGGATGGTAAATATGTTGCTGGAGCCAACAGCCAGTTACTTTAGAGGAGCACTAAGACTGGTAACAGGAAACTATTTATGTCCAAAAGAAACAAAATACTTGTTCTGTGTCCATTTGGATGGCACTAGGCTTCCTGTTTCCTTCTGGTTCTACTAAGTACAAGACCAACACTCCACAAGGCAACAGATGGGTTGGCAGTAGCAAATGTTGCACTGTTTTATATTAGATTGCACTCACTTTCTCATTGTCCACAGCAGTTTGGCCTCCACCAGGGTTGTGACTAATAACAGTGGAATCGAAAGCTTAAACTGAGCACAAAGAGGCAAAAAGGGTGATGGCATGTGAGTGATTTTCCCTTGAGATTAAAGAAGCTTATGGCAACAACAAGCATAAGTTTGGAATACTTTTTTCTTCCAAAGAACTATGACAGAGCTTTATTTATTGCAAAACTGACCTTTTATCTGTGCTTGTAAGTATGTGATATTGGCTGTGTCATCTTTAAAGGGTGACCATCATGGGGAAAATTACTTTGCAACCCTTGAGATGCCTTGTGGAGTTTTTGTTTACATGCAAAACACAAAACCCGAAGTAACTGACAAATGTGATAATCCTCCAGAGGCTGTAGCATGTAATAAGAGTTTGAATACAAGTGAGTGCAATAAAAATGTCCGTTAACTGCCAACCATGTTGCATATCTTCCAGGAGGGAGAAGAAGGAAAGGAAGAGGAGGAGAAGGAGTTCTTTGGCAAACTGGAGTACTCACTGGACTATAACTTTACTGATAACCAGGTACACACACCTGTGAATGGCATTTGCAAACATGCAAGCCAGTATCCAAACTCTTAAACTCAGAAATGCTTACTGAACCCAACGATACAAGTACTCGGTTACAATCATGTCTTTTAGTCTGAGAGACTGACTCCATTTCAGGTTTTGGGACCTTTCAGTTTAACCCATCTCCCCTTCTTTCTCCAGCTGATAGTCGGCATCCTCCAGGCTCAGGACCTTCCAGCTATGGACATGGGTGGGACCTCAGATCCCTACGTCAAAGTCTACATGCTGCCAGACAAAAAGAAAAAGTTTGAGACCAAAGTCCAGCGCAAGAACCTCTGTCCAGTCTTCAATGAGACATTCATCTTTAAGGTCTGTACATCGATGCTGGATACCATGCCGAATACTGAACAACAAAATAGTTTTTAAATCGTATTACTAGTAGCATTTCTAAACTATTCAGAATAAACAACATTTTCCCCTAAGCTTCTTGGGCACGTAAGAGTTAACCTCTTTATTGAATTCTGTCCCTCTCCAGATACCCTATAGTGAGTTAGGTGGTCAGACTCTGGTACTGCAGGTGTTTGACTTTGACCGATTTGGTAAACATGATGTCATTGGTGAGATCAAGATCCCTATGAACTCTATAGACCTTGGACAACCAATACATGAATGGAAGGATCTAGTTGGAGGAGAGAAAGAGGAGGTATGTGGTCTTTTTTCAGCATCTATTGAAATATGTAATTAATGAAGTAGTCATTCCCAGTATCTAAAGCAAAGCAAAGTGCATAATGACAACGTATCTATATTTATGTTTGGTTATTTACAGCAAGAGAAGCTGGGTGATATCTGTATTTCCCTGCGTTACGTCCCCACAGCCGGTAAGCTAACGGTTAATATCATGGAAGCTAAGAACCTGAAGAAGATGGATGTGGGAGGACTGTCAGGTAAACACAAACTAGCATGAATCTTGTATAAAAACTAGCATGAATCAGTCCAAGGTGGACATGGCCGAGTCGCATTAAATACCAGTTCCTTTAATGTTCTGTCTGATATACCTTTCTCTCAGATCCATTTGTTAAGGTGGTGCTACAACACAACGGGAAGCGACTGAAGAAGAAGAAGACATCAGTCAAACAAAACACTCTGAATCCTTATTTCAATGAGAGCTTTAGCTTCGAGATCCCCTTCTCCCAGATCCAGGTATTCACACTTCTATTCCAACTATTCACTAAAGCTGTTATAAGATTATATTTAACAAAATATTTTTAACTTAAAAAGTCATTGTGTTATTTTGGCATCATGAGGCATGCTAGGAGGGTGGCTGTAGAAATGGCATTGTCACTGAGTTGGTCCAACATTGAAGTCCTGACCGAAATATTTCAATAATTGTTTTAGAAACTGGCTTGGAACTTTGTTCATGTGTTCATGGTCTCCAGATGATGAACTCTATTGATTTTAGTGATCCCTTGACCTTTTTTTTCACAGCATCACTAGGTTTATTTGGGTTTTGGCTTAACATCTTGACAGTTATTCTTTGGATTGTCATTGAATTTGTTGGACACTCATGTCCATTCCCAATGATTCTCCTTTAACTGCTATCATTGCATCAGAGTTTTAAAGGTCCATTGTGGGAGATTGAGTGACATCTAGCTATATCATTTGCTCGTAGATTAAGGCCCATTTCATTCAACTTAATTGAAACATAGACACACATAAGAATTTGCTCTAACTGTAGCCCGTTCTCTTTTGTTTTCACCACATACAGAAAGTCCAGGTTCTGATTACTGTATACGACTACGACAAACTGGGCAGCAACGACCCCATTGGCAAATGCTGGATCGGCTATGGCGCCTCAGGTGTTGGGCTACGTCATTGGTCAGACATGTTAGCCAATCCCAGGCGTCCAGTGGCCCAGTGGCACACACTGCTGCCAGAGGAGGAGGTGGACGCTGCTCTCAAGGCCCCAATCCGCTAAATACACTTAAACATCATTATCTGCATGATAGGGATATTTTTCCATTTGAAACAGAACAACAGTATGTTTTAAAAAAATGGCCACAAATTTTAATAGTGATCTTTAACGTGCATCCTCATTTTAATGCCATTATAATGTTTGTAATATTTTATTATGGGATCTTCTTACATGACCACATGACTTTCTCTTAATAGTGAATACATATCATAGAAGTGTGCAAAAACACTATGCAACCTACATGTCACACAGCGAAATTAATTTTTTGTGCATTGATCCATGCATACTCACACTTTACATGGTAAAACTGCACATTTATGCCAACTGACTTACTAATTAAATAACTTACCTATTAAAATATGAAAGGGGCACTCCAGCAAATTATTATTGTACATTCATAAAGTTTAAAGATTCAGAACAGAGAGATCAAAACTTTTTTAGTAAAAATCCCTAACAACTCTAAATACTACACCTCCAGTGTTGTACCCTTATAGTCTTTGTTTGTCTTTTTTTAAATTCTCCCCTACTGTCTGGTGAATATTGACATCTTTCAAAGTCAGTGCTCACATTTCATAGCACTTTCTGCTGAAAAGATAAATGTCTCCAGTCTCATAGCATCATCAGTCTTCACAGTCATACAAATACAACTGTTTTCACAGAAAATTGGTGGAGTGCCCCTTTGATATGTTTTTCAAAAACTTTTTTTTTCTCTGAGCTTTGCTGTAATCAGTGTCCTTGTTGTCTCATGGTTAAAAGATTGCTGTCCTGTACAGGTGCACTGTGGTCTCAATGCATGTTGACACTATTGTATGAGAAAGCCGAAACACATTATTCACACTTTGACTAATTGTAAACTGCTGTTACGGAGCTGAAATGTGTACACGTTTCTTTTAATCTTTTTCCATATGTTTTACTCTTGTTTACCCTGATAACTCTTATATCTTCTAAACCCTGTTTTTTTTTGTGGAATGAATTGTATTTAGTTATGTGTTTTTATGGCTTATTGTCTGTCTCTGTTGTGGTTCCTTCTGTGCTTGTGTTTGAATGTGGTCCAACTTGGAGAATCTGATGGGTGTGTGTGCCAGTGTGTTTGTGGTTTCACTTTCGATTCGAACTACGTGACTGTAAATAAATAGCTGAATAAAGAAAACGTTTCCAAACAACGACAGATGGTTCAGCGGATGGATGGATTTACATTTGCTCACACACACGCTATAATACTGCCATGTGCAAACATGATATCCTTTCATTTGCACACAAGCGTAAAGTCTTAAACTCTTTATCTCTCTCTCTCACACACACACACACACACACACACACACACACCAGGAGAATCAGTTACATTGCATTGTTTAGATTAAAAATACCAAAATCTTTAAAAAATATATATGTATAACCATAATATAACATGCCTTAGAATGGGATTATACCTCAAGTGTTTTTGTTACACGGGCAGTTAATAGAGCTGAACTGTTAACTGTAATTGTGTGAAAGAAACTAATCTTTCAACCTGTGATTTTTGCTGCCATTTGCCCCAGTAGTCCAATTACAACATGATTGTGGACTAAGTGAAGTCCTTATATTCAGGCCTTACTCATAAATTTCATTTCAGCTAGGTCAATGTCTGTGTGTTTCTGTGTGTGTGTGTGTTTGTCCTGATTTGATGCAGTGAGTGAAAGACTGGATTAACAGTGTGTCCTCTTTAGACCTTGTCTCACGCAGTGAGCCAAACATGTGAGGCAGGAATTATAGAAAGTGAGGGGGGGGTGGGTCATGCAGGAAACATAATTACCACAGACAGAGCAGAAGAAGAAACAGGCAGAAGAAGAAACAATAAATCTGTGTTTTCCAACTCACCTAAAAGCATGCCTATTACACTACTACTATTTGCTGTTACTTCATACAGTGGGGTCATAAGAAACAAGTAGATCTAAGTTTTGTAAACTAAAATAAGCTGAAAATGTCATCCAAAGGACTTTCGTTAAAAAGTCAGTACCAGTGAAAATTTCTGGACACAAACTGCTGCAGCAGTAAACACTGAAGGTTAGAAAAGACTTTAGTAGGCAAGACGTTAGAGCAAATAATACTAACACTGCTTTAAAAAAAAACAACATTATTTTTGATTAATACCCTAAAAGTATACTCCTGAGAACAGGTGATTTTTTACCTGACACTGTCTAAAATATTGCCCTGCGATAGACTGGCGACCTGTCCAGGGTGTCCCCTGCCTTCGCCCTAAGTCAGCTGGGATAGGCTCCAGCCCCCCCCCCCGCGACCCTACAGAGGATTCAGCGGTATAGAAAATGGATAGATGGATGGCCTATACGATTCACATTTAGTTTGTGGTGTATCTGGTTTAGGTATAAGTGTGATCAGTGCTTCTCTTAGTGATGGGGGGAAGATGCCTTTTCCAGTGATTCTTCAAATATATTTATAAGGGGCTGTACCAATTTTTCTTTGAAGGCTTTAAATATATCAATCTGTAGACCATCCGGTCCAGCTGTTTTCCCATTTTTTATAGTCAATATAGTCTTCAGCATTTCTTCTACAGACAATGAGGAATCTGGCAGCTTTCTGGCTTCATCGGAGAAACTAGGGAATTGAATATTATCTAAAAAAGTAGTTTGTTGACTGGTATCCCCAGCGGCTTCTGAACTATATAATGTTTGAAAGAAAATAGCAAAGGTTTTATCAATGTCTATTGGATCTGACAATAAAGTCCCTGAAATTGTTAAAATACTATTGATGGCCTTGCTTGATTGCAATTTCTTGATTTGCCAAGCCAACAGTTTGCCAGATTTTTCCGCCTGTTCATAAAATGTTTGTTTTAAGTGGATTAAGCTATTTTCAGCTTTTGAAAGTGGTAGTTGATTGTATTGCGCTCGTAGAAGAAGTAATTCCTGCTAGCGGGGTTCTATGTTTGTGTTATCTTCATATGTTTCTTTCTCTAGTTTCCTAATTTTATCCTTGAGTAATTGTAATTTTAAATTAACTTTATTGGTAATAGAGCTCGTGTAGCTAATCATTTGTCCTCTTAGGTTGGCCTTAAAGGCTTCCCATCTTACAGAGGCAGTTGTTTCATTTGTATTAGTGTTAAAAAATTCGTCAATACTGGTCCCAACAAATTTCAGGAATTTTATATCATGTAACCATTTTAGATGCAGCCTCCATCTGTAAGGACCTTTAATGAGTTTGGGCATATTATATGTCAACTTAACTGGAACATGATCTGAAATCACAATGGATTCATATGTAACATCATATATCTGCGGAAATAAATTATTTGAAACCAAAAAATAGTGAATACGTGAGTATGATTTTGTTGATGGTCAGAAGCAGGAGAATTCTAATTTGTTTGGGTATTTTCTCCTCCGTGGGTCACAAAAGTCTAGGTCTTGCATAAAATTATGCAAAGTCTTCCTACATTGCGTATGAGTGTTATCCATACCCTTAAGTCTATCAGGGTTTATCGACGGGGTTGTATTAAGGTCTCCTCCTGTGAAAAAATAGCCTGGCATTTGAGCTAAAGATAAAATAACTCTAAAAATTTGGGTTATCAGAGTTAGGTCCATACAGATTTACAAGATTTATATTCACATCAGTAATTGAACCTTGAAGGATTAAATACCTGCCTGCCCCATCAGGTATAACCTATGACACTTTAAATGGAATAGATTTGTGATTTAAAGTGATTACCCCCTTTGCATTAGATGCATATAATGCTGAATAGACCTGACCTGGCCACCTTCTTTGTATTTTCGGTAGGTTGCTAGAAAGTAGGTGGGTTTCTTGTAAAAAGGTAATAGATGCTTTCAGTTGTTTAAGTCTGTATGTGACCTGTTTCAGTTTAGCTATCTTACCTAACCCCCTTACATTCCAGGATATGAATATTATCTATGTTTCATTCATCATATGTAACCATAGTCCATCCATCCATTTTCTATACCGCTTAATCCTCTGCAGGGTCGCGGGGGGGGCTGGAGCCTATCCCAGCCAACTTAGGACGAAGGCAGGGGACACCCTGGACAGGTCGCCAGTCTATCGCAGGGCTACACACATATAGACAGACAACCAAGCACGCTCTCATTCACACCTACGGACAATTTAGAATGATCAATCAACCTCAGCATGTTTTTGGACTGTGGGAGGAAGCTGGAGTACCCGGTGAGAACCCACGCTGCACAATCCATTCATTAGTTGTTAAAACATTTCAGTCTGGACTGAATCTGTATTTCTAACCAAAACCGTCTTTTTCTGGTAAAACCAAACTGCACCACACTGAGACTTCTCATTTGGGTTTGGCTGAGTTCTCACCGAGCCTCACATCACACAGACCAAACCCTAAAAAACACCACAGATAAAGAGATTTATACCTTTGGTATTCACAGTATTGTAGTAATTAACGTAGCAATGTTGCTTTAACCCTGAAGTCTGTTGGTTTATGTCTCTATACTTGTGTTTTATGGAGCATAACTGAGATTTTACCCATGGCACTTTAGCTCAGGGTGCAGGTAAGGACTGTTAAATAATAGATGAATCTTGTTTTTTATTCATTAATAAGTGTGTATTGGCTTCTCAGTTATAATGAATAAGATGCAATCAAACATGATCTCCAACTGACACAGAAACACACACCAGCCAACAACTTTAAGACCTTCTGGAAATCTTAAAATGTCTGAAAAGTTGTGCAGGAGTCCCTGTTCCACCCAGCGAGAAAGCAGCACACACACTGGCCTTAGCGATTAAACACACACACACACAAAATGCGTCAGTCCGGCAGTAGCTATTAAATGCCTTTGGTGTCTGTATTTTTAGTTTACTTGATGCAAGCAAGGGCAGGAAGAGCATGTTGCAGAGGAAAAAACTGAGAAAGTTAGCATCAGTTTGTTGCCTGTTGATCGAGGTAAGACGCTATAATCTGCTTACCTGTGCATGTTTGTGTTTTGGTTGCCTAATATTCAGAAACATCTGTTATGTGACTTTATACAATGAATGTGGGCAGTTTTATTGTGGTTGGTTGTGTGTTTTTTTAAGCTTTGTGTTGAGTTTGGTGGGTTTTTTTAGACTCTTTGAATCTACTGTTGAAAAGAAACCTCTCATTTTGAATTTGGGCAATTAAAATGTCAGAACAAAGTAAAAAAAAAAAGTAAAATATAACAAGCTGGGATCTGCTCCCTTAGCATTTTAGCATTAATAGTAGCATGCTTAGATGCAGCACTCTTTTGCAGACAGCTGGAGTTTTTATGTGGTTTTTAAATTTCCATTTAAAATTTGAAAAGTTAAGTTTTTTAAGATAAAATGGAGAAAATAGTCTTTTCAATTCTGTGTCCACTAATTGGCTAATTGACCTTGGAGCTTTCACGATATCACACAGCCTTTGCTAGCTCTGTTGTCATGCTGATGGATTTGTTGACATTACAGCAATCATGGATTGACTTTTTTTCATTTCCACAATGACTGAGCAAATGCCATCTGCTGACAAGTATTGTGTTATACTGCTGAAATGGGCTGTGTTTGGATTGTTTTGCCAAACCTGTATTTCTAAATTTAAGAACAAACTTTTGTGGGTTTATTCTTTTTTCATTTTTTTTGTTGTGTGTTCATTTGTTATTGTGTGGCTTTTATGCTGTTTATAAGAAAAAACAAAAGAAAGGGACTTGCCAGGATTTACCGCTCGGATTGTGGTCCAGTTTGTTATCACTGAATCAAACTCGGTAGACCACTAAAACAATACAAACTGTTTGAGTGGAAGTGCTTTGCTTAAGTTTTAGGTTTTATTTGACTTACATAACAAAAATGTTAAATTAACCGCTTAAAACAACCAAAACAACCTATCCCCTTTTATTTTTTTTTTCATCAGCCTATAACTTGCTTACAGCTCACAAAAAAAACAGATCCATCAACAGCAGTTCCAATTAAAGCAATAAGGCACCAAATATTAGCATTTATACTGCAAAAAATCTAACAAATAAG
>JAUZTA010000011.1:19964626-19974657 GCA_034780835.1 Ctenochaetus striatus | reverse complement strand
CTGACCACCTCACTCACTGATCCAGCGCACACTTCCGCCGAACATATTCTTGAACCCCCCCACCCCCATCTATATTCTATCTAGAAATGTGACAAAGATCTCTGTGAGTGGATCTGGTGGCAACAAGTTAAAAATCTGTGCCATCAGATGGTGAAGCACTTACTACAAAGCCAACACAACTGTCAGATATGACTAGTGAAGATTTGATAGGTTTTTAATAACCTTTTTTCAGCCCATTGTAGGTTTTCTACTGTGTTTGTGCAAAGTTCTTATTTGAGCGTTTTAATGGTCTAATCTCAGTTTTCTTGATAGTATATTTGTAACTGAGTGTCAGGTGTCCAGCTAACAGCATTAACCAAGGAAGTAGTAATTTCAAACTTCTTGACCTCCAAACAACGAACTGTTGAATCTCACTCATTTGTCCTTCCCAGCTCCCTTACAGGCAAAACAGTCGCTTGGAAACAAAAACAGGGACTTTTTCATCTTGTATCGTGCCTCACTTTATTGGATCATAACATATGAAGAATGGAATGAATCTGCAGATGCTCTGGTTCATGTTGAACCAAACTTTTCAGTTTCTGATGCTCAACAAAGACTCAGCTTTGTTTAAGCCTAGCAGATCACCGGAAATGTCTTTTTGTATACTGTTCCTAAAGTGGAAACAAGAGTCCCACATGGTGGTAAAAAACAGAACAGTTAAAAAACTGAGGGTTTTTTTTTTTGTTGTTGTTCAAACAACGTGAATCACCACAAACATGAGAGGTTGTTTAGTGTAGTAATAAAAGTGTACAAAAAAATGGCTGGGGCCAGTAGTAACAGGAAGACAGACAGACAAACGGATACACAGACAAAGAAAAACAGGAAGATGTTATTAACACTCAGCAAGTAAAGGCAGCGTTTTTATTACTTTTTTTGAAGTTTGAAAACAAAAGGACAATACTCTGAAATGTTAATGGCCCTTGATGTCCACCGAGTGTGTGAGCAGGTACTACAGTCATGATTACAGAGGAACAAGAAGCCTGTTTTATCTTGAATACTCAATGGAGATATATAAACAAATAATTATAGATCTAAGTATGACACCTACATTTCACTGGTTGTCTTTGTAGCTGTATGCTGGAGAATTAGTGCCACCAACTGTTTATCTCTATTAACCAGCTAAACTGAGCTTTTGTATGACAGTAGATAAGAGCAGCAGTGTATTTTTTAAATAAAACTTTTTAAATGTAGTTCAGATTTGTTTTGATTTTGCAAAAAAAATATTGGCTTAAATCTGCCAATAACTGCTTGCATTTCACTGTCAAGACCCTAAGTATGAGTTTTCGTAATAGATATTGAAATTGTGCTGCCGACATAATTACCGTGTCAGTGGATTTGATGTTAAGATATACTGCATTACAAACCGCCTTTTTGTACTGACAGTGTGTGCTGATCTATGGGTGCCAGCTTTTACTTTGGATTTTAAAAACTATAAGTTGTCCAGGACTGGCCTTGCATCATGTTAAAAGAATTACCATAACACTGATATACCACATAATACCATAAAAAGCCATATGTAGGGCATAGGAAATACTTAATACTACACTTTCTGTAATATAAAGTGGTCCTTTCAGAATACAGCTTTGAGCTTTAAAGGCTACGCAAACATTTTCAGGTCACAGTATTATGGATGCAGATACATGCTGTTGTGGATGCTGACCCTGGTGCTGATTCTTATCTAAGCTGTCTGGATGAAGTGAACCCCACCCATCTGCTCAGCCACAAGATTATCAGACAGAATTATCTTACATTATGGTACAGTTACTCCATCTTTGAAGAGTGACTTCAGTTGGTTTAAACCTGAGGTGGGGAACCTTCATCCTATCAACATCCTTCAAGGGCCATTCTAAATATAAGTATATATCATAAATCACACTAATCTCCAAAGTGATGGCTGGTGCTGGGTCTCTTTGGCAAGGTGTCTGCTCTTAGATGGATTTCGAAAGAGTCTTTGCAAGAAACAACTTGAAAGAAGTCCTCAAAGTGGTGGGTTGTTCCAGATGTTACAAGTGTATGAAAAAATCTTGACTCTTTTGAATTTAAAATATATTCACGTAAGCAAAGAAACTAAAAAGATGGAAGTTACTGGGCATTGCAGCTATAAGACAGACTAAAACGCTCATGCAGGGAATCATATTTTAACTGTCAACATTTTCATCTTCAAAAATTAAGCGTTTTTTGATGTAATGGCTGAATAATCACTTTTGCTAGACAAACAAAGTATATTGTGAACTCTAAATGCCGTCATTTGGCTACTAATGTTAAATGAATGTGTTTTAACACCACAATCAACTGTTACAAAGACAACCCGCTGACCATCACAGCAGCATTAAAAAACTTAAACTCTGAGATTGAGAAAAGAAAATAACTATTTACTAAGTCTGTTTCAACTTAAATCTATGTCAGCTCAGTGTCTTGTATAACACTGGCTTTGTCTGAGTTAATTGTGCAGCTGAAAGGGTTCTCTCTACTGCTGGAGACATAACGTTAATATCGCAGCAGAGGACACCATCTCATTCTGTATAAGTAGCAGAGTTGGTAGGATGCATTAAAATTAATTAAATAATTAACTTGGAGCGGTTAGATTTAAAACTAAAAGACATAGAACAACAGTCCTAATTGCCTGTTTCATTATTTCTTACTGTATGAAGATGCACTGAGGACACAGAGACTGGTTTAACACAAAAAGTTCTTAGCAAAGCAAAAGAAAGTAGTGCCTCTGTTTCCATTCAATCAATCGAAAATCAAATTACAATTCTGAATTGTTTTGAACCGAAAACAGAATTTGAATAGAATAATTTTTTTAAACTGTGTGCAAATGCAAGATTCCCAAAGATTCACATATCTGCCACAATGTACAAAACATAGTACATGACTCTACAGAACAGGCTAATCCTCTCACTGTACAAACAGTTTACAGAACTCGAGCAGGGGAAAGTTGCTGTACCTTGTATTGAGCTTGCTATTGTTTTGCAGCTTAATGATTTCGTGTTATGAGTTGGCAGGCACTTCACCTGGTTCCAAATTAAACACTGTGGCAATTATGTTAAGTTCCCTCTGTTTACTTCTCATGTCCTGAAACGGCAACTGCCTGAAGCAGTTTTGCATACTCAGCAGCACATTCAGATGTCATAACAGGCTTTTGTTCTCACACAGAAGGAAAATGCACAGTGTTAACCCTTTGCAATTGAACTTGTCATGGCCTAATTTGCCCACAGATGATTTCACATTTAAGAGCATAGTGCTGAGAGTGAGTAGGTATGTCCACTGTAAAGGTCATATCACAATTTTTTTTCGACAAACTGTCTTTGTCCATTGCTAGCAGCTTTGCAATAGCAACATGACACTTTAATACTCTCCGATTGTTCTCTTGAGGTCATGGCTTCCTTGAATAAGCTCTCTCACCACAACACTTGACTACTGAACACTATCAGAATACAGTTTTGTGAGAGCTGCCTGTTGGACACCCACAAGCCGCCGGACAACATTAACTTTATCAAAGCACATTTGTCCTTGCAACTCACTCGGTTTAACGACCCATGAGACTGACCTTTTTATCAGTGCAAGTGTGTCCCTTACAAACTAGGCATAATGTCTTGCTATTCATTTCAGCACAAACATAAATGTTTGATTTCTCTTGGAAACAGCAACATTCTGCATCTACTTTTCTTGACAGCCCCTAAAATAGATGCAAAGTCATCGATGACACTTAACTGCCGCTTAACTGCATTTTTTTAATACAGAAAAAATGCTGTCAAGAGGGTTTTGATTTGTCTGTTTTTGTGTATTTCAAATTAGCTTTTTTGTATTGACAAATTTAAAGCCTTGTGAGCCTGATCAGCTGTCTTTAGGGTGTAAATGGACAATTTCCAACCCTGTTTTAAACAAGCAGGCTCTCCCTTGCCTGTTATCATGTAGCATCTGGCTAAGGAAGTACAGTCAACAAATGAAAGGGTCCTTGGGCAAGTTACTGAGCGTCATATTGCTGCTCATGGTCAGGCTAGTGGCAAACATAATACTTGTGTGTTACCTTGATGCCATTGGTGTGAAAGTGTGTTTGCGTCTGTGTGAATGGGTCAATGATTAGCTAAGACCTTTTAAAAATGGGCTGTATAGATGTACACATCTATTATTTACTGCACTTTGACTATGGCCGCAAAAAAGCAGGTT
This sequence comes from Ctenochaetus striatus, assembly GCA_034780835.1. Lineage (NCBI taxonomy): Eukaryota > Metazoa > Chordata > Actinopteri > Acanthuriformes > Acanthuridae > Ctenochaetus > Ctenochaetus striatus. Next base: position 19,970,448 of record JAUZTA010000011.1, on the reverse strand, counting down.
TCACTTTTTCTAAACAAAGTCCAAACTGCAGACCCAGTTTTTTTTTTTCCTGTTAAACTGAACAATGATTGAACAATACAAGTACAAGGCCGTGTTGTAATGTACACATGTAGGAATGTTGACACAGGAAGGCAAGTTAGGGCAAACAGACATATTAGCATAAAGCCAAAGAATAGATAAACTGCCATAAAAAGACAGACATAATACCCACATTTTTTGCAGATAAAATTAAAAAATTCTTTGCATTACTCTCTTACTTTGAGATACAAAGCTAACACACACACACACACACACACACACACACTAAGGCAATATAAAAGTAAAGGCTGACCTTCTGAAATCAAAGCTCTATAGCTTCCTCTCTCCTCTGTCTTTCTGCTGTCTCTCATCTTCTACCTCTCCTTTGTTTCCTCCTCTTTCCTCCCTGTTCTCTCCCTCTCTAATGATCAGCCAGTGTGAGGGCTGCCAAGAATGTAAGCCTGCCATGGTTGACCTTCCTTTCGCCTCTCTTCTCTGTTTATGTGGATGTGATAGAAAGACTGCAACCCCCCTCATCTATCTGTCCACTCTTGCTATTATTCATTCAGCAAAAGCTGCTGCCCTGCTGCAGCTGCATAATTGTACCTGCTGCCTGAAAAATGTAGGAACAATCTGAATCTGATACCCAGTCTGGTTGCCAAATGTAGAAAAAAAGCAAAAGAAAAAAATGACCAAAAAACAAACAAACAAACAAAAAACAGGATAGTGATTGAAACATACAGTTACATTGCTTTTTTTGTCTGTTTAGTGTTCGATTAGTTATGTGGTCCTAATGGGTGTCTGCATGGGGTGTTTTATTTTGAAAATGAACCCAACTCTGTTTGGCGTTGCTGTGTCTTACTTCCTGTCTGTCTCCATCCTATTTGCGCAGCCACGTCAAAATTGGTTCAGAGCAGAGATCCACTTCTTTTCCACTGAACAGGCTGAAATGTATCCAGTGAAATCACAAGCTGGGATGTGATGCAGTAATGCCTGGTGAGATCTGCAGGTAAGCTTCATGAGCAGTGGTGAGTGATGGGTGGCCTCTTTTTGTCCAGGGTTTTGCCTCTCAGGCTACATAGGGGCTGCTCTAACTCTGTGACTGATGAGGCTTGTTAGGTTTACATGCAGTCTGACAGGCAGCCACAACTTGGAGTTACAAACACTTCATCCTCTGCTTGGTTTGGGGGAATATGAATCTGTATTTATACAAGTATCAAGCACCTAATGCAAGAAACACCTGTATGAAATAAATTCACTTAAGTGGCATGTACGAGTAATTTAAGAGATGTAATACTATATAAACTAAATAAGATTGGACATTTTGAAACTTTAAAAAAAACTCATTTAAAATAAATAATATTTTGTTCATTTTGTTTGTGCCTGCTAATTTACTGAGAGTATCTTCAGTATGTCTTTTCCTTAAATTTTATAAATTAATTTGATAAATTCTGGCACATCAATGTTTTGAGTTCAGTCATTCCTACACACCGAAAGATGCCTTCAAGCCTCCGTAAGTCGCTGTCCCCTATTACCTTACACACCTGACAGTGGGACATCACCTCCATGACTGTCACGTCTGTCCACATGCACCGCTTTCCCTAAGCAAGATGTTTTTTTTGTTACTTCATATCAAACTGTTTTCAATTCTGTCACACTGTAACTTTGCTCTGGTAAAACATCCTCAGCTGTGTGCAAATTTTCTAACGATTTAAAGAACTGACAATGCTAGATTTGCAATGTAGTTTTCTGTAGATGTTGAAGGTTTGAAGTCTGGTAAAAAATGACGTGTGAGTTTAACATTAGAAGGCTGTTTTTAGAGTGATCCTCTGAAGGGGGAATTTTCCAATGTCATATAATTTTTGGTAGAAAAAACACATTTTGATTGAAATAATAAGATCTTTTCAATTCAGAAATGTGTCTTTATTCTGTTTATGGTTTGTAAAACATCAGATCTTGATTAAACTGACTTGGCTCTGTGCAAAGTTTGTCACAAGACAAGTGTTTTTAGAATCATCTACTTTCCTCAAATCTTAAATGAAAACATATTTTGGACAAGCAAGATTTGATATTTTTCTAATCACAGGCTAAGAAACTTGTAGGAGTTTTACAGCCGCATAATCGCTAATGCCTTGTCAGTCACTGCCAGTTATGTGCTCATGAGCTAACAAACAGTATAAATAAAAGACGCTAACCATACTTTCCATTTTGGATATCTTTTAGCCACTCATCTTATTTTATACATCTCATCTGAGATCAGTACATGTTTTGAGGTTCTGTGAAGGCTCAGACATGTACATCTGAATGTCTACAGTGCTTCTTTGAATGTTTACTTCAGCTGTCTCAGTTCTCCCACCACTCAATCTAACCCAGGCATCAGTTACGAGCAGGGACCAAATCTGTGACTAATGGATCCAAAATTGCACAATAAGAAAGCTAGAGTCAATGTGCACTCTACATTAACAAAATTACAAAAACAAAAAAGTTGGCTGTCTTCCTGTTTGTTTGGGGCTGATTAGACAAACACATCTGCTTACAGCTAAACCGCAAAACAAGTTTTAAAAATCATAGTGGGAGAGAATTTTGTTGTTAAATGTAACCTTATACACAGAACTGCAGCCTCCAGGTGTGTAAAATCTAGTAATATCCCAGCTGCCTATCTGGTATTTAGAGAGAAATCTTTAAAATCATGTATAATAATCTATATTAGATTTTAATGAGCATGCTATAATGAATTAAGATATTCTCTGTTTTGATGTAAGAATTATACGGTACATCTATAAATTATATACCCAACTCTGTCATTAAAAAAAGGCATGTTTTCAAGTAATAATTCAATCAAACCTAATCTTGATATTGCTCTTATAAAAGGAGGGGGGCTGTCTTATATCAGCTAAATACAGAATAAGGTGAGAAGCCTGAGGGAGCATCATAATGGGACTAATAATTTGAGCTTTATGAAACTTTATAAAAACAAACTAATTCTGTTATAAAAAAATAAAAAATGTATTCTTGTGTGTTTCTACCAGGGTATATCTTCCTTGTATCTTTAACAGAATCTCATTTCAGAGTTTTACTGCTGGAGATAAACTGTTCTGGGACCCTAAGGACACAGCATCGGTAGTGCGGATAAGCCTGCGACTCCTCTGTTATTGGATGGATTCAGTAACCTTTAGTCCTGCCCTCCTCCCTCTGACCTCCCGTTGCCCTTCTAATCCTCTCCTTATATTTGACCAGGAATTTCTCTCTTGGCTCCTCACCCATCCAATCCAATACTCAATACTATCAGATGAAGTCATCGTAAAAAGGCTCCTGTTACTGGAAATGAGAAATAAAAACTAGAGCAAACCTCAATCCTGATGCTGCACAGCCTCGACAGTGTCTCCATATGTGTAAGCATCTCTTTTTAACCACATCTTCTCAGTCACACTCACAGTATTTGTCTGCTCGCAACTATATTACACTTTTAGGCTTTGCTGCTGTCCACATAAACTCGCTGTAGATAAAATATCATTCTGACTAAAAAAAATGATGGAAAATATATTGTGTCAGCTGTCCCTAGAGATGGCAGTATGCTCAAATATTTGGACTTTACCTAGGTTGGGTCTTTCTCATCCTCCTTATATCAGACTGATACTAAATAAAGAGCAGTCTCTAAAACAGTATTAAATCTTTTCTTAGAAAATGAATTAATTACTAGATCATTACATGAGAGAAATGAATAATTAAGTGTCATGCTGTCTTAGTTTATGGCATACATGTATCTGCAAAGTAACATATGTTGGTTTTTTGGTTTACCAGCATCTTCTGTTGCCCAAAATGTCTCCCAGATGTTGACTGATGTTAAATTTTTTGAGTTTGTTTTAATAATGACGGAAAATTAATCTGCATCACTACTTTTTCTCTCTTCTAGGATTCTTGTGGAACATGTAATGAAAATAATAAACTTGAAATGTTGAGCTACTTTTCTTTCTTCCCCCTGGCAATCGTAAAGTTATTATAATTGTCTGATGCTCTATTTGTTTTGTAAAATCTTTGTTGATTGTTAAGCTGATTATCTGATTTTGAGTGTTTATTGTTCTCACGTCTCTCTGGAAAAAGAGACGACCAGATTAAATTAGGTTTGAATGGATGTGGGTGTAGTGTTAATGTTCTTTTCAGTCAGCAATCTTTCATGTTCATTTACCTTATTCTGCCTCTTTTTTCTCTTCAGGCCCAGATGTAATTGTCTCTGTCCATATTCAGCTGTTACACTGCAGTAATCAAATAGAGTTTACTACATTTCTACTGCACGTTTCTCTACCAGAGCAAAGCTGGTCAATGACCAGATGCAAGTGTGTTGGCAATTTGGTACAGTGCAGTGAGCTTTTTGCTTTGGTTGAGTTGTTTAACATGAACCCAGCTGCAGAGATGGGCAGAACAGCACAACAAGAGGTGTGTCAGTAAAGATTTGCTTGTTCAGGGCAATTTTGGTCCTTGAAATCACGCCGTTGCAACACTATTTTCTTTTCTTCCAGTTGTCATGGCATCCTTAATGGAACAAACTGTGCTCCTGATGTTTCAGGAGGCGAGTACAGGATTACAAACACTAATGATGCTAAACACAGTGATCATACATCTGCCCTGAAACAGAATTAAAACTGTATTTTAATGACTAAACTAACCATTTTAGCTGCTTTCCTCAAGCTAACCGACACAGTGATCAGTTCCTTTATGAAGCGAATCCAGCATCTGAATAATAACACTGCTCTGCAGTGAGGAGCTCAGGTAGCTGACACATGGTAGCTGTAATATGTGAACGGAAGGACAGCGAGTGTTTTTTTTTTTTTTCAAACAGCAAGAAAATGAGAATGATGTGTGGACTGACTGAGGAGAGTCAGTCTGTTGTATTACTACAGTACAGAGTGACTTGAAACTGTGTGTGTGTGTGTGTGTGAACTATTGAACAGTCTGCTTGAACAGCTGAGCAGTGCCTCTTACACCAACACCCGTGAGCTAACTGTACACAGCAAGATGGTGACAGCAAAGAGCATGAAAATAAAAATGCATGACACATTAAGACTAAAATTTTACCAAAAATAAAAATAATGTTGCTCCTAAATGCACATTTTATAATGGAAATTGGAAATGGTAATTTAAAAAAAACAAATAAGTAAAGATATAAAATATGGTATAAAGTGGATAAATGTGTACAAAAGAAGAATAAAGATGTGGTTCCTTACAGTCATATTTGAAAGTACATACCAACATTTGTTCTTAAAGAACAACCAGACCTTTCATATAGAGGCAAATGAGCAGATTCAGAGCAAATAACCAGGAAACATTTTGATAATGAATGAGCAGGAAAAAAATGAATGCCAACATCTGTTACCGTGTTAACTAAAACAACACATTACATGCTTATGTGTTTAGCTAGTTAGAAAATCTATGTGCAGACAGAGAGACAGCCAGTTATAAAGTCTTGAGAAAAAGCAATGCCTGTGTAGCTCCGTCCATGGCCCTTTCACAAGGATCCTTCCCCACTACCCTTCCACTATGGAGGGTCACATCGCATGAAGTCATGTGCACAGCTGTGGGGGTCTCTCTGCATTGACTAGCAGGGTGGAAATAAACAGTTAAACTGAGGGAAGCAGTCACTCTCCACTGTGCAGAGGAAAACAATAATCACCATGAGTAACATCAGAAGCACTGCTTTCTTAGCTGTTGGTTTATACTATTTCTGCTTTTCTGTGACTGCATAGCATCACAAAACATCAGTTATATGAATCGTTTTTCTTGGTAAAGTACCTCATGAAATTGGGCTG
>JAUZTA010000011.1:19926066-19936896 GCA_034780835.1 Ctenochaetus striatus | reverse complement strand
AATAATATATATATATATATATATATATATATATATATATATACACATATATATATACATGTGATTTAAGCCACATTCCTAATAGCACATGTGTACATCAGCTCGAACATGTTTGGCTGTTGATAATCATGTGAGAGCAGTTCTTAGCAACATGCCAAAACTTGCAGAGGCTTCCCAGGTGAGAGAGTCTCCAAGTGAAATTCTGATTATCAAAACGACTGAGGAACTCATTTATGTTTTGTAGTTGAACCTCTTTATTAACCTTCCTCCTTTATTAAAGTTACCTGCAAAAAAAAACTTTATACTATTTATTAAGGATACTTTCTTACTTCTTTGTTTCTCATAGTTTATAAATAGGGGAAATTGTTTGTCTTAGAGATGATCTCTTTATGCACACAGAAGTTAATATATAATGACATGACGAATAAATATTTGAGCCTGGCTAAACAAGGGAATCCCATGTAGTACCCTCTAAAAAACCTAAAGGTTTCAATGTTGTTCTCTTGAAAAAAGCTTAAATGTTTTCTCTCTTTGAAAAACTGCTTGGTATGCAGGATCATGCTAAACAGAGTTGCGATCAGTGGTATCAAGGCTACCAATCTGCATTATCTGGGAACAGAACCTCAACATTTGTCCACTACTTCATTGAGTTGGGATGGATGTCAATGTAACAATGATATGTAGGTATAATACTATCCAGTGGATAGTGTTTGATGTTGCCTAGCAAAAAATTTAGACATATTTGTGTCTTGTCCTTTTGTTACTTAAGTCCAACATAACTTCAGATGCATTTTTATTTTGTGTGGGGGTTAATGTACACTAAAGCATGTACAAGGGGTGGGAATTCTCATGATTAATAATGCAGGCAAAGATGTCAATGTCAGCCTTACATACTTCCTGCGTGACTGCAGCACGGCATCACTTTTGGTATTTATATATGGGCAGATGCCACCCCCCCACACCACCCCGCCTTTGTGCTTACCAGTGATGGTCCTGTTTCTGTCAAATCGAATCAGTGTCTCACAGTCAGATACCAGTCAGGAATCTGATTGTAATGCAACATCTTTGTGAAGGCCATGATACGCACATTCCTATACTCCTGTAGATGGGAGGTATTTGCCTGTAACTCCAATATTTTACTACGCAGGACTTTACATTTCTAAGGAAAATCAGATCATGTTGACCTAAAGCTGACCTTCACAGACTATGTGTCACTACCAGTTCATTTACCTCCTATGGAGAGTTTAGCCTGACCACTGCTACTTTCATGTGCATGTCACTGCCTTATGCTGCTTGGGCGGCTATGATTTTGCTGTACCTTTCAAAGTACAAACTAAAATCTGGAGACACAATGACTGAAGTGAAAGAAAGAGGAAAGAAACATGATCATTCAGATAGATTCTAAACAGATCAGCTATTTAGCCAGTTGAGCTAAATATCTTTATTTGGAAGAAAATCAAGAGTAATACTTGTAATATCAGCATTGATCCATCATTGAGCAGGTAATGATGTGCAGCCATGGGCCAAGTAAAAGTAGGTCAAAGTTAAAACATGCAGTCAGTTTGCAACTGAAGTTGATGTGTGAAAGTAAATATATAAACACTTTAATTTGTTGCAGACCTATGTAAGGGAACCAAAAATGCAAAAAGGCAGAAGATGCTGGCTTATGGTGTAACAGTATTTGTCCTGAACTGTATGTTCCGTACTGAACAGTTAGGTTTACTTAATTAATAAAATTACTGTCTTATAAGCCTAATACCTTATAATTAAGTGTACGTGTTGGCACATGCGGAACATAAATACTGAAGTGTGAGAGTTCAAACCTCAGTGCTTTAGAAAAAGGACCATTTTCTACAGGCTAGATTGTGCTACTTAGACTTGCTGCTGGATATATTGAACATATAAAAATACAATGAGAAAACAGAGCTGGAGGAGCCTAAGATATCAAATCCTCAATGTAATCTTGTGTTTTTACTACTGTAAGTAAACATACCTAACCCTGAGCCCAAACCAATACACGGACAACTGTGGATTTTGTGTACCATTACACCTGCGGTGCTTGCTGCTGAATTAATTCAGTCTCTTCAAGGCTCTTGCAAGGGAAGAACTGACAACATAATGTTCAAAGTTTATGTGATAAGAAAAAAAAGGATAAATTCTAACAGTGCAGCTAATATGATAAAATATGATAAAATCCATTAAACCCAGCTCAGTGTAATTCCCCTCTGGTGGGGGCTTAGAGGAGCAAAAGCAGCAATGTTATAAGCCTGAGGATCCATGTCGGGAACACAACCTTCACTTTGCTGTGCCTCTCTTTTTAAGTCTCCTTCGATCTTGATTTTGATTCCCTGCACAGTGTCTCTCTCTCTTTCTCTCTCTCTCACTTCTCTACCATCTTACCCAACTTTCTCTGATGTTGAGAACAGCAGGATGCCAGGACAATACTCTTTCAAAAGTCATGAGGCGAGCTTCACTGTACAGGATTGCTGAAACCCCCTGAGGGGAGCAGTAAAGGCCTCGACCTCCCTGCAGAAGTTCATTCTGAGCAGGAGGTCTGTCCTTTTAATGTAATCCCTGGACCACTTCCTGTTGTGGCCACTCCTAACACCGGCCTCTGTTCCTTTCTCCATAGGGCAGAGAGTCCATGTGTGTGTGTCACATACTACAAGGATCTGCGTCTACCCTCTGAAAACATTTGTGTGTGTGTGTCAGCAAGTCCTCCCTGGAGGAGTGAGAAGTTGTTATAAAGTCCTTTTCTCATCCCACAAAAGCTTTTTTTTGGGACTTTTCTCTTATCCCCTAAAACAATACAAGCCCCATGAGAAATGCTATTGAAGGATAGAGAGGGACTGAGCAGCAACAGAGTCAGAGATGGAGGAGAAACAAACTAAAAGAGAGAGAGAGAGAGAGAGAGAGAGAGAGCAACGGCTGTGGTGGCGGCAATGGCAAACACAGCCACCGCAAACATTCTATGACACGCTAACGATGCCATCCCGCCTATGGGTCAATACAAGTCATCTAAAGAATGGCAGGGTGCGCCATTGTGATGGCTGCACCTGCTGCCACACTAATGTAACTCATTTTCTCCTCCTTTGGTTTACTGACCTTCTGATCTCACGCTCATTATGTTCATACATCACATACATCAGACAGATAACTGTTGGCACATACTCTTGTTTCATATTTATATTCAATTTATAAGTTTACAAGTTAATTTTGTTTTTCTGGCATTACACTGGCTGAAAATATTTGTAGTGTATACATTTAATTCACTTCTGTACAGTTTGTACTTTAAATCATTAAATGTGTTTAACTTCTATTTCTTTTGACTAACTAATGCTCGCAAATATCTTCGATGTACAGGAAGAGCCAGTCAGACTGCACCATGTACCTGTTATATCAAGGGGGGAATTTGGATGTTCAAAAGTTTTGAATTTGAATTTATGAATTTGACATTTGATGCCAGCTCTTAATACTTAAAGAATCTCTGAATACTGGAGAAATACTGTACAATGGTGCCAAAACATTATGATTTTAATTTTGTTGTTCACATCCACATTTATCATCAACCACAAGTTCTTGAGCTGATGCATGTTGCTTTTAGCTAAAAGCTTTGATAAACCATCTTTATTCAACTTGGCAAGCACCGATAAGCTAACTTGGTTAACTAATCCAGTAAGTAGTTAGCATAAAGTAACTTGTTTTTTGTCTGAGGAGATTAGTCTTATGTTTGTCAGATCAACAGGTGCACAAGACTAACAGGATATTTATATATAAAGAAAGTATTAATAAGCGACATATCAATGTTGGCCATTAGTACCGAGACTGAGTCGCAATTTCACTTATTACTACTTTTATTTACAGACAGTCGGACCCAGTGATAATAGCAGAGTTTGTGTTTTTAATACAAATTTAAGTCCTCTCTGCTTTGGTCCAGACCTTAATAACTTGGTCCTTGGCCTGTTTTCAAGATAACAGCCTCTGTTTAAATCCCCTTTTATATTATCCTGCCTTTATCCCTCATTACTGAAGGTCACGATGGAAACCACAATGGATAATATATTCCTTCTTTACATTCAAAATCTGTATCTGTCTCTCACCTTATTAAAAGCTGGGCATTGCATACAGTTTTTCTATACGCATACAAATTCTCAGTACTCCTAACACTATCAGTTTATACATGTATGAAACTTTTTTCAACAACATGGTTTTAGAAATAAAAGAAATGAAAACCTCTACAGTTTTATTCATTTCATTAAAACGGCCACATTTCAACATTAAAAATCTCTTTGCTTGCCCTTTAAATGGTTGTAATTAATGTTGTTAGCATTTTAGCACATTTCATTTGCTGAGGTTGATGAACCGATTGTGGCACTGCAGGAAAATATCAAAAGGAAACAAAGGCAGAAGTCAATGAGGAAACAGTAAAGAGTTAACCCACTCCAGCAAAAAGACTCTGGAGAAATAAAGACTCACTTTCTGATTAAAAACTCTGCCCCTCCTCTGGCACAACCTCATGTTTTGTTCAGTATGTCTCCAACACATGCATCTGCACCGAGATGCTGCTACAAAACACTTTACAAACTATTTCCATCTCTGATTCCAAATGTTATTGTGTCCTGATTAGTTATACCTTCTGTTATGAGAACATATTCTTTCAGATCACAAAACAAAAGTACCACAACTAGATTAACTCACTGTCATGGCCTAAAACGATGTGTCTTCAGCCAAATTTAAGATCTTCTTTGTAAGTCATTTCCTGTTATAAGGAGAGAGGATTGCCCCGACTGACTGACAGATATTTCATTTTCTGTGTGGGGATACATCTTGTGTTTAACTCTAATCGAACAGAGGCTGTCTTACATAAAGATATTTCTGCCTTGACAGAAAGGAACAGAACATTCCAACGAAACTAGTACCACGGAGGTGCCCCGAGGCTCCGTAATGCACTGTGTCTGTGTGAGTATGTGTGTGTGAGTGTGTGTGTGTGTGTGTGGGGGTGTGTGTGTGTGTGTGTGTGTGTGTGCTTGTGCGTGTGTGTGTGTGAGTGTTTGTGTGTAAGCACACTTAAGAGCTGTACAGCCTGTTTTTTTTGTTTTTTTTGAGCGTGTGTGTGCTCAGTCTGGCAGTATCTGTGTTGTACAACATGTACATCAACCAGGTGGTAGCTTCAATCTGTGACCCTTCACTTTGGCTCTGCACTGTTTTATCTTAACTTTTAACCTTTTTACTGCTTTTTCCTTCATTTTCATTTCCCTGGTCATATATAAGCCCACAACTGACACTTATTTATTACTGTTATTATTAGTGATTCATCTCTTAGTTGCTCTTCAAAGTCAGTAAGAGGTCTGTAAAATGTCAGAAAAAAGGGAAAAATTTCCCTCTATATTTTTCCCATCTTTTCACATCAAATGACTAATTTTGTTCAACCAAGAGTCCAAAACCACAAGATGTTTGGTTTGGATTCACATAAAACAGCAGAAAGCAGACAAAGCTTACATTTGACAAGCTAGCAAAGCAAAGATTCATCAAGTTTCCTTCGCTCACGAGATGAATATAATGACAGTAAGGATCAGATTGATGCTTCTATGACAAGTTCATCAATCAGTTTACCTCAGTGCTTCAGCGAAAAACACATTTTCATTCCAAAGAGCTTTGGTGGCGAAAAAGGTCAAGACAAAGTTTTCTATTTATTGAACAGCAAAACAATAATATCCAAGAGAACTTACTGTTAATGGATTTTAACCCTTTTAAAAACCATAGAATAGTCTGATAAGTTTAAAAAGTTGGCACTCAAGCATGTTAGCTATTCGATCTATTTATGATCATCTATACGTGTATCCCCAAGATTACATTGCCACGCAGAATGCCAAACTATGATGAAGGTGATTTAGACAGAGAAGTCCATCACAGGGTTTGGGGGGACAGGGGTTTTTTGGTGGCCCACAAGTTGATTTTTAAACTGTAAAATGTTCCACTTGATCTGTACAGTGTTTCCTGTGCACAGGTTTATTTGTGGCCACCTGCCACTATCTTAACATTGACTGCCACCTATTGATTGTGTTTTTTTTTCCTATTTAAACTGAGTATATCCAATTTCATCTCAGAGCCGTGTGCAGTGTATTTATCCACACAGCCCCTTCTTGCCCCGCTCTCTGTCTGTCCCTCTCACGTACACATTAACAAAGAACTATCTGTGCAAAACCCCTTCTCTTCGTGCACACTCTGAATCAAAACATGATCATGCGTGGGAGGAAGGATTGTTGCTGGCTTTTCCCCGCAGAGAAGAAGGCTGGCTGAGCTCCAGCATAGGATCAATTCAGTTCACGGATGGTAAGTAACATGAACACCTCACAAACGTGTCCTGAAACTGATGCAAGCTAGTCTATCTATGTGCTTAATCAAACACTGTTAATCTCAGAGACCAAACTCTTTAAATTAGCTATTATTAAACATTAAAGGAGTCCAGCTAGTATGGATATCTAGGTGTCATTTACAAACCCAGCTGTGAACTAGAATGACACTTAAAGCAAACCAGATGATTAAGGGCTTGAAGTTAGTTGACATGATGTAAAGCAATTAGCTGTATATACTGTTAGGCTATTTATCTGTCACAAAGACCTTTGCAAATAAAATTTCTGCAGTAGTACACCTTTTAATTTGCTGATTTAAATTCCTGCTGAGAGCAAATAAATGAACTTCTTCCACTTCTTGTTATTTAATAATTAATTTAGGAGAGCACGGGTCAGCTTTGATCATGAATAAAATCTACTGCTGGTGGTTTATCTTGGTCACAAATCTTAACAAGACATTTTTAGTTGACGATTATCTTAAGTTTTATAAGCCAGTTTTCAAATAGCATTATTTGTACTGGCCTCAAAACTCTGCATCTTCAGGACTACAGCTAGAGCCTATGGAGCTTTGGCTGAACAGCGGCCACTGTGGCCATTAGTGGTAACTACATGATATTGGCCCATTGAATCTCCCCATATTTCCCTACATTTTCATTTTATTCCAGTCATTTGCGTTAAGGCCCTGCACACCCACACAGGTACTTTCAGTATGTCTGGCTAAGTGGAGCTCTGCTTAGGCTGAAGATGGATGGAATTACACTATGCTGGAAATGACGTACAAAGTCACTCGACACCACGTAACAATGTCCATGATAAAGGTGTAATGCATCACACCATAACATGTGCAACACAATTAAAGAATAGTGAGGGATCAGGTATAGACTGTACACACTCACCAAATAATTCAAATCACCTGTGTGGGTGCACTGTGGGGGTGCAAGGCCTTAAATGACTCCAGGAGCTGAACAGGGCCAGAAGTAGAAACACCACATATGTCTTTTGGTAATTCATACCACAGGCCCAACAAAAGTGGATTTATGACACCGATACCATACCATAGATGTTTGAATTTTTTTAAAATATGAGTATGAAACCAATGACAAAATATAACAATATTTATAGAAAAACACAGTACTGTCACTTTTGATAAGGATTCCAAAAAATTTGGTGGGATGAGGATATCAAGCTTTATTATTTAAAGTTGAAAAAAAAAGACAAAAATGTCATTTATATGAATTATTTTAAAGTTACTTAAAGTTACTTTATCTTATTGTAATGCTAACACACAACAACACAAGGTGCTATTAGAGAGTTTTGACACTTGTGGGAAAACTGCAGCACTGCACAGTAATGTGCATGTTGTAATTCTAAGCAATAACTTTTGTGTCACGCGCCAAATGCAGGTTGTTGGGTTTTTTCCATCAGTGAGAAGTACAGTATTAAATCTTCGAGGGCCATTTGCCACACAGTATGGTTTGTATTAAAATAGTCATAGAATAAAATACTATGCTGAGAGTCTCTACTGTGTTTTGGTGTCATTTACAGGCTCACTGCTTCTGTCCTCTCTTGTCTGTGTTGGAGTTTTAAAACACAGAGACAGCTTAATGGTGCATTTCAGTGCACCTCATTAACTGGCCACAAAAGTTGCTTTTAATGGGAAAGTTTTTTTTCCTTATTTTCCTTTGTTGAAATACATAGGCCTACATATGTCGTCACTTTTTTTTAGTAGGGATGGGTGTTTTCGAGCCAAAACACTAGAAACCCCACTGCACTCACAAAAGCATGCATACACAAAGACAGAGTGAAAAGGAGAGAGAGATGAAAAGCACATTTGCCAAGTTTTTAGCAGCATGCCACATAGTTTGGCTTGCAGAACAGCACTCTGTATCTTCAGGTTTATAAGAAATGACAGGTGACTTACACACAGTTTAGTGGTAAGTGCTGCTCATGAATCTGTGGTTACAGATGTTTTTTACCCATGACAAGACAAAAAGCAGCAATTTCACTGAATTGTGGTGTAAGTTTAACAGAATTTAGCAAACAATGCACAAAAAGTGCATAGCTTAGTGCCTTTATGACACACAAACACACACACTGGTAACACCTTGTCCATTTCCATGTGTGTCATATTTGAATGAACAACAGCTATAAACAAAGCCATAAACAAACATGTGCTAAACAAACAGAAAGCAGATAATGAGCATAAATGTCATGAAGTTGTGACTCTGTCAAGTCATTTGGGGGAATTCATTCAAAGGACCTCTATGTTGCAATAAAAATACTTGGTTGGAAAAAGGGAAACACATCACAAAAAGAAAGTGTTATGATACATTTCTGTGACTATACATTATCCCACCTCTACTATATATATCTATAGTGTTTCAGTTGAAGGCTATTTACAATATACTTTACTTCAAGACCCTGATGTCTGAAAATGATTTTCATGAGTAGCTGGAAATGAGCAGGAGTATTTTGTCTATTGGCTTACAGCAACATGGATACACTAAAGCAGATTTACGGAGCAAATTACCGTCAGGGCAGCATCCTTTCTCATCACCACATGTTTTCAATTTAGTAGGGTATTTAGCAATACTGATGATGTAGATTGGCACAGATCTCTTTTTGTTTTCCAAGAAGCTTGTGCCTGTTGGTCAAGCGATGCCGTGCAAAAGAATGTTCTCTGCTACTGAGCCTAGTAGAAGAAATGAATAAACATATTTCATGCACACAAAGGAAGGTTATACTAGAAGAGATGTGCTACATGGTGCCGTCAGCAAAGAAAGATAGCTCAAAGATCGAATACAAAGGTTTTAACGAGTGCAGTTTGGCATGAGTTGCTTCAAAGTACAATGGATTTAAAGCCAGCTTAGAAAACTTCCTTAGTTACAACAATGGTGTCTTGACCACAGTAAACTATCTGCTAAAATCAAAGTGACAACCAATTTGCATATTTCTTTATCTCAAGCTGCCATATTTTATACTCATAAACACAGGACATAGGAGCGCTCTGAAATATGTACTGTGTGTCCAAAAACATTTTTGGCAGCTATTATCATAGTTCATGTTTCTAATAAAGTACTTTAATGTGACTTATTAAGCACTGCATGGGAAAAAAAATGAATTGGAACAGCCAATTTCAACAGAAAATACATGGCTTCAATCATTTACATAATGCTGAGTAAGAAACAAGAAACAGCCACACAAACAATTCATATCATCAATGTCAGGATGGAAAATGGCCTAATGATGCTAGTCACAGTTACTACTGATGGACAGCTATCTCTAGTGGTAGCAGAGGCATTGTAGGAGAGGAGACTAGCCACTAAGGGCATTTTAAATAGAAAAGTACAAAGCCAGATGACAGTTGTATGACACCTCCCATCACTTTCCCGAAAAGTAAATTAAACTGCTTTTAAACTGCTGAACTTAAACATAAAAGTAGGACGGGACATTTCTGATAACATTAACATTCTAATGCTCTGCTTGGTGCCAGACTTTGGTGGTACTTTAATTTAAGCCTATGGGAAAAACATGGAGACACTTAAAACAAAACACGCCCACATTATATGACCTTTGAGAAGAAATGTCTCCATCAAATGAGGTAACTCTAGACATACATTACAGTTAAAAATCATTGAAAAATTAATAAATAAAAAAGTTGCATAAGTGAGTAGTCGCTTAAACATATTTAGAGTTCCCCATATTTTCATTTATGTGTGGCAGCCCACTACAATATCAGCAGTCACAGCCACATATTGATTTAGTATTTCGCATTTTGTTACGCATTTTGGAGCTCACTCTCTTGCAAGAAGAACTTTGTTTGAAAAGAAGAGTGTTGGATATCAAGCTGAGACACAATAAACAAGCTTACCTGGCGGTGTCACCAAATGGACGTAGCATCTCATTAGCTTGTAGCATTAGACTGCACCATCCCTGTCTGAGACCAAATTAAACTTTTCCAAAACCTCCCCCAGCTATCTCTTTCATTACAGTTGATCCCCATTTTGCACAACAGAAGGTTCACAATATACTTGATGTGGTATTGAAGATACTGTGAAGATGAAAATCTTTAGCATTTTAAAGGTCCTCTATCATGCAAAATACACTTTTCATGGTTCTCCAATAAAATGTCTCCCCAGCCTGTTTAAAGACCCGCCTAAATTTATAAGTCTTTGAGCTTCGCTCAACTTGAGACTGGTGACAGTAATCGAGTAAACTTCCAGTACTTCACAGGCATGCTTTTGGGACCCCTGAGGCCTATTAAAACTGTCAAAAAGGTTCATAATATGGGGCCATTCAGACAACACTAGCATGCGCAGGCTGTAGCGTGTCAGGTGCTGTACTGCCCTATAGGGGTGTGAAAGGTAAACCGATGCAACCGGATATCCGGTTTGACAAGTGAGAGATACGGCTGCATCGGTATAAGCCTCATCAATCGATACAAATCTGCCATGAATCCTTGGATGAATCGATTGTG
>JAUZTA010000011.1:19893169-19906398 GCA_034780835.1 Ctenochaetus striatus | reverse complement strand
GTCGCCATGCTGGGTTCCACCTGCTCACCAGGTACAAAACACCTTCACACACTCTGATGAGGCATCGGGGATCCGAGGGCTCAGTATTTTTCCCAGAGACACTTTCAGACTGCAGGAGATCCAAGCTCTACCTCGTGAACCACAGCAGCCAGAAACTCATGATGAGATTATCTGAAGCTGCAGTGCTTTTTTTTTATTGCTTATGTTTTAACAAAGTATTTGTGTTTTATTGTTTTAATTCCTGAATTTGAGGCAAATGTTTCTCAATGTCTGCATTTTTACTTTTTGCATCTGATATGGAATCTGTTGCATATTTTGATCTGCAGTGATTTTTTCTCAATGTCAGTGCTAATGCTCATGAATGCGTTTTGTCCTTAGGAACCACCTTTTATAATTGCATTAATATATAATGGGAACAATGTAATAAATGTGGGGGTAGAATGCTTGTCTCTATCACAGAGACACCAGTTGTCAGATGGGTGTAAAAAAGTATCCAGATGATGCTTATATGTGAAAATGATCCTTCACCAGAGGTCATTAAGCAGTGACAGTACAGTATATGATAAAGATATGGCATATCATTTAAGAATGTATGCTACAGTTATACCTACATCTCCCTGATTCTTTATAACAATGCATAATAACACCAGAAATCCAAATGATATCCAGACAGTCACATTTTTAAAGCAATTCAATATCAAGTTGATTCTCTGGATATCGACTGTTACTCTGTTTCATTACAGAGGTGTAACTCCAGCAGTACAAGTAAGTGAACTACTGTCTCTGGTTATCTCAAAAATGGAGCAGAGGTGCAGTGAAATATGAGATCAACAAAATCCCAGTGTTGAGTCCCACTGAGAATCCCATCTGAAAAGGATCATTGACAGTGTGAGTTTTCATCAGCAGCATGACCATATTCCTATTTTCTGTGGACTCCAGCAGAGATCTTCTCTCAGTGGAGACGAGAAACGTGACAGGATGAGGAAGATGATTTTAAAACTAGATTAATTTGAGAAAAGCTTATGAATGGAGACACTGTGAACTTATGGTTTTACTGCTTCTGTTGATTAATCTGAAAGCACATAAACCACAATGTCAGCATGTGGTCAGGTACCTTCTGTTTCTTTCCAGAGGCTGGTTCTCCTTTCAGGATGCTGGCATCCATGGCCTCAATGTCCTTTACCACCAAGCCGAATAGCTTATCGCAGAAACTAAACACAAGCTGAGGGACAGAGAAAAGGATGAAGAAAAACCTTACAGAGCAACATCAAAGAGCAGAGAGCCAGAAAATGTGCATCCCACTGCTCCTGTGTCCATGTACTTGAATTACAGGCATCTTAAGAATATGAACCTGCTGGGTAACAGAGAAGGCCTGGTTGTTAAACTGTTGGATAAACTCAGCGGCCATCTTGTCGGAGTCATAGGGGGAGGAGTCCGTACTCTTCTTTTGCAGGAAGTCGATTTCGATTGTCATGGCGCCAATGCACTGCTTGGACTTGTCAAAGTTGTAGTTGGACACTGAGGGGACAGACAGGGACAAACTGATCTGTTCAGGCTTCAGTGGATGAACTGACAGTGTGGAGACAACAGAGAAAAAAGCAGCTGAACAGAATACAGATAAATACATGCAACATTTGAGCCTAGAACACTACAGGTTTTATATTACATGTGGTCAAAGCCAAATAAAAATTATTGGCCCAACTTGAGGTTCAAATGTTAAACAGCTAACATGCAATTGTTAGCATAACCAACTACCTAGCTTGCTACCTACAGTGTGGCCTTGTTTCTTAAATAGCCAGGAATTAGCTAGGACTAACTACAGTTGTGGGGTTAAGGGTTCATTTTAAAATCACAACTGGTACTGCGTAGTATTTCCCTACAGTGTATAACTCAGTCCTATCAATGCAATCAATGTTCTGTGTAATAAAAGAAGCTCTGCCCTGCTCTTCATTGGATGTAGTGCAGTTGAAAAATTATGGAAGCAAAAAACATTGGTTAGTACTTCTCCATTAAAGTTATTTCTCTTTTCATGTTAAAAATGAAGACTCTGTTTGAAAATACTATAAATCAGCATCTTAGATAAAATAGTGTAATAGTGTAAGTAGTGTATTGCATTTATGCTCTGTTTGTATACTACACAATACACACTGCCCTCCATAAATTATAATACGACTGAAGAGATCTATACTAGGCCATAAGAATAATGCTTTTAAGAATGGCTTTTCCTGTATCTAGTACATAAATCATTATATATTGAAAACATTTATTGCCTTGGACATGCAGCATTAACTTCAGCCTTTAAGCATGTAGCCACCACTATGTTTTTAATCACCTCATGGAGCTAAGGTTAGCTTATTAGCCTTATTAAGCTCATAAAATACTTTGGTAACAGTTGTCATTTCAAACAAAAAACTTGACTCTGAATTCATGGATCTATGTGTCTGAAATTATGTGAACAGAAAAGGATGGAAACTTTAACAGTATCTGAAGGGGTGAGGCTAAGTGAATGTCAGTTACAGCAGATTTTCTTTGCTTTGTTTGTTCTGCTTGTAAAATTAACAAAGCAGTATGCAAATAGAGAGACTGTGTACCTTCCACCTCCTGGCCGATGGAGAGACCGGCCCATTTTCTCTACAGGAGAGATAAGTGAAAGAGAGACAAAGAGCAACTGAGAATTAAACCAATGAGTAGTAATAAATGTTGCGTGCGTGTGTGAGTGGGTGTGTGTTTACCTGCGGCAGGCTGAAGGCGATGCTCCCAGGTGCCACAGTGTGGTGGGTCTTGACTGTAAACACAAACTTGTGGTTTGGTGTGGTCTTCACAGTTACATGTCTGCAGAGGAAGACACAGTTACACTCTGGTGATTCCATGTGTGTTCATTTCTATTTAAGCAATATATTGACATAACAGCTGTTAAACGGAAAGTTTGACACAGCTAACTTATCTCACTCCAACAATCTTATCTGATTTTGCTCTATTTTGACATTAATGCCAAATTTTACTTTTCTTAACATTTTACTTGTGTTACCAGCTGAAAAGTGCAGCTGGTGGTGAGTCGTGATTCTGTGTGTTTGTGTGTGTCACCATAGCAAAATGTGCTGCTTGTTAACACATTACTGTAGCATAAAATAACAGAAGTGGTTTCTAAAGAACTTCGCCATGTGTTTATATGTCTGTGGCCAAATTCTGTAAGCATGATAGCAACAAAGCAGTCATTCAGTACAAGATGCAGTTTTGTATGTGTATAGAAGAGATCAAAATGAAGGCCAGAATAACACACACCAACCTAAAATCAGTGTGTTTGTGCCAGAATAATTCAGTATGCCTAAATATCACCTTTTACTTAAAGTAGTATTGACATATACGTTTATTTTGCTGAAATATTCCCTTGTTTGTTACTAGGATTGTACAGCATTAAACATAGAGTCGTTATCGTCAACATATAAATGATCAAAGATTGGTGTAGCTAGTCTCATTAGCATGTGTATGTAATAATGTATTACTAACTACTCAGTATTGATGGCTTGGAATATCATCATGCCAACAGGTCACAACCAGTGTGATCCTATCCCATTTTGTTTCCTTATTTTTTAAAAATATTTGTTACGGCAGCTTGAATCTGTTCATTCAAATATGTCTCTGACATTTTGCAGAAACGCAGGTCACACTGTAGGAGGTGAGAAAAAACACCAGCATACGTTGCACAACAGTCTGTCTGGACACGATGCAGCACTTATTTATTGGTCATTATTAAAGAGCGGTGATTGCTTAATATTGATGGTTACTAGGATACAAGTACCATCTTTGCATATAAGTCACTCTGGTTCCAGCAAAGCTCTTCAAGAGAGTTTAGTACATGTTGGCCTTCAGAGAGAGACAGATTTTTAATCAAAACGTCCTCTTATGTTGACACCTATTACATAACATCATTGCAGATTTTGAATATTCATGTTACCTTGTTAGTAGACAACTATGGGGGCTTCTTTAGTACATGATTTTAAAATACAGTAGACCTGTTTTGGCAGCAGATGTATACTGATTACAGAGAACATTTTTTAATACTTTTGCATCAGTGTTAAACCTCAAAGCTACACATTGATCTATTCTCACCTGAGAGAGCATGTACAGCAAACAATAGCAGCGCCAGTGTTACTGTTTTATGACACTGAATGATGAAGACGAGGCTGCAGTTGCCATGGCAGCAAAATATATGGGACGAACTCATTACACTTGAAATGAGAACAGGTTATTTTGATGGAAAACTAATGTGTGCATCAAAATGTACACTATGACCCAACAGAAATGGTGCTGCATTTACCACGACAGTCGATTAAATTTTTTTTCAGCGTGTTTTTATCTTTGTTTTCTATCATGACATCATTTTTGTCTTCACCACTTAGAGATAAAAGCAGCAGGAGCATGAGGACATCTGAGGTGTATGCTGTCACGCTGCAGAGAGCAAAACCAACTGGAGATGCTTTTATTTCACAGTGACTGAAAACGGTCTGACAGGGACACAATGATGCAAACAAAAAAGGAAAAAAACGGTGTGTCCAGTGGAACTGTCTAATCTGACGGGTTTAGAAAACATGAATGGCAGCATTTTTAGCTTTTAAAGGCCTCTTTTAATAACTCATAACGGGCTAATAACCTACAAAAAGACATAAAAATATAATTTCTAAGACTGCAATTATATCAAACCCTTTTCAGTATCAATAGCATTTTTAGCATTTTTTATTATTCTTGTTTTTATTTTTTTTTTCCTGCTGTCCGAGAAACTAATATTTTTACTGCTACTGGGATCTGCCTTTGCTGGTGGATTCAAATGATCTACACATGCACAAGGGACAGAAAACTATTATGGTGTGTACTTTAGCATTTACCATTGTGAATTTAATCACACATAAAGAATCTCTTCTGATCAGATGAGAAAGAAACAACAATATATTTTTGTCTTCAAGTGTCAAATACATCCAAGACTTTATTTTTTTTCTGGTGATAAAGTAAGAAAATATGACTTATTCTGCCATGTTTCACTTTTGGTGAGTTTGGCTGGAAAAAGTTGTGCATTGTGCACAGTCCATTGTAAATTCTTGCAGTTGTAACTGTCATTTCATCACTACATCCAGCAAAGTAATCATGTTAGTCACAAGCTGTGTGTCGTGCAGCCTTACATGAGATTATTGACTGTGGCCCTCTGGCTGAATGATGGATGATCAGGTGGGTGGATGAGTGGGTGTTTGGGTGGATGGATGGCTATGTGCCTGTACTGACAAAAGCAATGATGAGTAGGCGATAATGAACTACTCACTGTCCCGACTGCAGATCCTTCTCGCTCACAACGGCACAATTTGTTAGCGACAGCTCATCTGTCGGGCATCGCGCCGCTTGCATGGTCTGTGAGGAGAAAGAAGAGTGTTTATAGAGCATGAGTGAACAGTTCATACTCGAGCTGAGAACTGAGTGGATCACCAAAACATCAGATCAGGAGTAAGTCATTTACACTGAACTGTGACAAATACCACTTTTACCAAAGCTGCTGTGAAGGTCAGTGGTTCTAATTCTTCATGTTTGAGGTGAAATGTTATTCCAGTGTTTGAGATGTTTGGCCTGAGGGTTGTGTGCTAGCTAGTAAGAAATGCCATCATTCTGTGTGTTGTCTCATCTTATTTGTTTCTTCACACACTTGGTAACATTATTCAATGTGCATTAAAAAAGACTCAGCAGTTTGTGTATGGACAAAGAGAGGACTGCAGTCTGAGATGAAATCAATGATTTTGGCCTAAAGTTCCAGCTGATTAGAAGCAAAATCATTTCCATTTTTAAAACTACAGTAACAACACAGAATACAACACAATATAAATATGACTGAATTTGAAAGCCCATTGCAACTAAGACACATCTGCTATCTTTTTCTATTCAATTTTATTTTGAAATCATTTTAAAATCAGTTCAAGCCTGTCTAACTTCAAAACTTGAGTTCATCTACTCCCTTAAAAATAGGAATTAAATGAATTCAAGTGGAATGACTTTAAACTTAGTCATCTTGAGTTGTCTTGTTGCAAAAAAGCAGTTGAGCAAACTGGATTTGAGTCAAGAAACTGGCTTAATAAGGTTAAAATGTCAAGTTAAATTAACAACTGGTCTTACTTCTTCCACCACTCAAAATTACCTAAAACAAAATCTTTTTCAAGATATAGAGGGATGAATCATATTGCTGTAAGAAAAGTAAGGGAGATTTCGCCTTGATTTTAACAATAAAAAGACAAGAAATGTTGAGGTCAAATGTGTTCACACTGGGAAAAGGTGCTGTTAGGCTGTCAGTACTGAGGATGCAAACCACCCTGACCAAACATGACTCTAAATTACCAAGGCTATAAAAGTCAGTTTTATAAAGAAGGACTATCTTGTGGTAAACCACAGAGTGAGTTTCAGCACCTGCAACCTCCCTGAACTGGCAGGAAGCAGCTTCAGGAAAACTAGATCCAGCAATGCTCGAAGAGAAACGATCACTGCATCAGAGGCTTTACCTCAAAGAGAGTAAAGATTCATGGCAACCTTTGCTACGGTGATCAATCAGAAATGTGATATGACTGATAGCTGTGTGAGCACTGCAGTCACTTGATGGCTGGATAAAACAGATGACGTTTTTAGATCCATTCATCGTTTCATAAAATAAAAAGGCACTGTCAATAGGGTGACTAAAAATGAACTGACTGACTTATCTCAGATTGGACAGAGTGAATTTAAAGCAGGAGAAGCCACTTGTGCATCAAAGTCCATGTTTTTTACTGTGTGTGCTTTATTCTGACTCCATTACAACATTCCACAATCTAAATCCTGAGCCCCATCGTTATTCCATACCTGTCGCTATTTCTCAGATGGGGTAAGACAGGTTTACAGATGTTTCAGGTTGATTTAAATCTCCACAGACACTCTGCTGTGTTTTTGTCTTGGACACAAATTGAAAAGCCTTCGTTGTACAACCTGCTCTGCTGCACGGAGGAAAGGTACAAGAATCCACTGCTTGGCTCAGCAGCCAGAGAAATTCCAATGCACGCCGCTGCAGCCTGAGCACATGAAGTGGTAACCATGGTAACTGCATTAAGCAATCAGGCGGAGCCTCTGACGATAAATCAGGCTTTACTGCAGGCTGATCTATCATGAGCTCAAATGGCACAGCCCCGGAGAGGCTGTAGAGGGGTTACCCTGCCATAAATTGATTGAAGTCAATTGTTCCAGTGAGGCTTTACAGCAAATACATCAGATCTATATTTACTGTGGACACACCGATACGTCAGCCCCTCAAGGGTTTGCTGTTTGATCTGTGCATGGTTTCAACTGAAGTGCTGCATTTAAAGGTGCTATATGTAACATTTTAGCATTTTTTACATTACAGTTTCATAATAGAGGTAAATTTAGTGCTGTTTTTGGTGTATGTACATGTTTAGCCACCTGGGTGAATAACAGGAATATAAACCTCGACCATATGATACCTACCATCAAATAAGACTGGGTCGAATCATTTGAAGCAGAATTGATCAACTTTATAGCCAAACTTGAACAAAGTCATGAGAGTTACAGTTAGGAACAGTAGTGTTGTTGCTAAAATGATACATTTAGCACCTTTAAAGCCAACACAATATAGTGGCTTGCCAGACATATTCCCTTACATAGCAGCTATCATAGTTTGGATGTGGTTCAAAATAAAAGAGCAACATAATTTAAAAAGCAGATTCACTACAAAGAGAGTGGCATCAGCTTTCAATTGATGCATGTATTCTATCATATTTTCACAAATGATGGACTGAGGAACAGGTAAGGTTGTGGGCTATTATTTCTTAGTTACTTAAGACAAAAATTCAATCTCTTGCTTTGTCTTTGGTGTCTACCAACACCTGAGGACAATACCTGGCTTCTTAGCTGCCTAATTTTTCAATATGTTCACCAGCTAGTTGCTAACTGTGTCTGTCTGCTGTTTGAAGCTGAGCAGGTAGGGCTCATTGGGTTTTCAGGACTGTTTTCCTGGCAAAAACAGCTGCCTGCTGCAGCTGAAAACTGTGCAATGAGAGCAGTGAGACAGATTAAGCAGCAACCATCTGTTAAGCTCCACAAAGCTAACCTGCAGTGCAGGGAATAAAACTTTCATAGGCTCATTACATCACTTTGTCACATTGTTCTCACATGATCATTTGATTTAGCAAGATATCAATTATATTCAACACAGGTGTGGTCAGTTAAGAGTCATGTTACCTAAGAGGATCTACTTTCCTCTTAGTCACTGTGTTTCTGTGCAGAATTTTTTAATATATAACAAGCCGGCATAAGAACAAATATCCACTGGTGTCACATCAATCTGCAACTTGCACCTCTGCAGTAATTTACAATCAGCATTCATCTCCTTTCACTTCCTGACAAAACAGCAGACAAATGCAGTTATTTTTGCAGCTTCATTGTCAGAGCTAATCATTAAGAAATAACTGATGGATGGAATATCATTTTTCTGTGTATTTCTGTCAAAAAATGAGACAATAGATATGGAAAACATTGAGAGACGAGCCAGAGAGACAGAATGGTTAGAAACACTGCAGTCCTGGCACTGCTCCCCCATCACCTGCCTCTGAGCAGACAAAGGTGAAACAGAGCAAGACCGATGTGCCAAAACAGCCTTAAAGGGCCTCACATTTGAAAATAAATGTCCCTTTTATCATCTTTGGCCATGTCCATTTTCGACAGAGGTTTTCAGGTGCTCATTAATAAATTACTGATTCCGTTTTGATTGATAGAATACAATTGATAGAGTCATTTAGTGCTTTTATATCAAACATCTTATACAGCAAGACTGAAATGCAACAAGAACAGCACAAACAGTTCCAACAACACAGCAAACTACAGCCTCAAAAATGTGAATGCCATGTCAACTTAAATAATTTCTGAGATGAGAAATGCAAATTTTACTTCAGTAATGTAATGTAATAACACTCAAATATAATCTATTTGTTGAGGCTATTATTATAAGATTAAATAGCCTTTAATATCATATGTCCAATTTGACTGGTCAAAAATTGCACTTAGCTTATATAATTAACAACTCTGACAAATTGTCACCTTAAAACAATCACAGTATTGTTTTTGTAAATGTTATAGAGTGATAAGTTGAGTTGGTGTAAATTAGCTGTCAAGATAACTTAAACACATTAACATTGATGCTGTCATTGCAATAATGTGCACTGCCTCGTATGAAAATATTAGTAGAAAAACATTTGCCTGTGTAACACTCAGCAGATGCTGAGAACCACTTGTATTCATTTGAAGATTATAGAGACTTAATGATAATTAGCCCAGTGTTCATTCTCCTTTTATCTCTGTTTTTGGTCTCTATCTGACTCCTGAGGGAAATATCTGGCTCTTTCACTGCTAATTGCTCCACCATGACTACCAGCTAGCTGCTAACCCTTTGCTGTTTGCCTGTTGTTTGGTGCTAAAAGTGGCATATAGGTTTCACAGAGCTCTTGTGCTGAAAACAGCTGCTTCCTATAGCTGAAAGTTGATAAGAGCAGCAAGAGTGAACTGAAACCAGTGAAGTTGCAAGCTGTAAAACCAAAATAATGAGCTGAGAGATACTGCAAAACTGAGGTGCACTGCAGAGTCTGGTGATAATTGTCAGTGGATTTGTCTCAAAGAGCTGTGCTTTTTTACATCACACACTGTGAATTGATCCATTGTTACGGAGACATATTGATAAGTGCAGCTTTAAAGCTTTCCACTTGATTGAACTACCCAGTAATTAGTCTCCAGGAACACTTGAGGATATCTAAAAGATCAGTCAGAGTGCCACAATTAAACTGTCTGGTTCACCATATAGAAACCATTTTAACTGGTCAAACTGCACTCGTCTGTGCATAACAAAGATTTGTATGTACTAATTCTCATCTCTATAACCCAGGACATCAATTTTTTATTACTGAGACATAGCTTTTCGCATGTATTAAGACCAAAACTGTAATTCACAGCAACTGTAATCTCAAGGGTCTCATTGAGAGCCACTCTGACTGGCTCAATATGAAGTAGCAGGTATCTTTCAATATGAACGTTCACAGTGGAATTACGACTCACTAACTCACTTACATTGTTTAATATCGTAGCATTCCAATCAAGCAGAGCCATTTTCTGTTGAAAAGGGTGTAAAAAACTGAGGAATGAAAATCATTCCTCTTGTGAAAAGCAAATATGATACAAGATGAAAAACACTGAGTGGTAATGGAGATGGGAAACAGCTTTCAGCAGAGACAGCAAAGTGGCAAAAAGGTCGATATGGATGACAAAGAGCAGGAAACAACAACCGCATCATGAAATATAAATACAAGATCTCCATGATTATCTGCAAACTGCATCCCAATTAGGCTAACCTAGAAAGCATCTGGGTAACCCAGAAAACACTGACTATCAAGTATCATAACAATTTTTTTTTAAAACCCAAAGCAATTACATGCGAAAGGACCTAGTTAGAGTTATACACTATATATCTGTTGAGGAATAATTTTTTATGGTCATTCTTGAAATGTTTCTCCCAAAAAAGTCAAATACAAAAGACTATAGTCATAACTCTCTACTCTTGTGGATGTAAGCATGTAAAAGCAAATAATTAAGTGTGAAAATGAAGCTTCAAATGAAGCTTTCTACCTCAACTGAAGATCTTCATTAGTAAAGTGGCATCATGTGACCTGATTATGGAGTCAGTGACCAGCCTGAGACAGATCACATCCAATACCAAAGGTCATCCATCACAGAACTGAAGTTCCACAAAAAGGTCATGTGATAACGACTGAGTGCAACTTTAATCAAAGATGAAGATGAAAAGCTATGATGAAAGCTAGTACGTGAACTTTTAAGTAAGATTATTTTTTGCTACATAACTGTCGGTCAACAATAGAGATGAAGTTCTCTATATGTGACACGCTCAGAAACTCAGAACTCATCTTGACCGACTTTGTTTTTGGTGTGTTTTTATGAGAAGATAGCAAGCCAGTCTATAATACACACATCATATATAGAACCTCAGCCCGGTTTCATGTTAGCATTTAATGTCAGTAGTGTCAGTTTTTTAACCAAGAGGTTTTTACAGTCTGCTTCTGACCCCTGACACATTAATAAGCACCTTTAAATATAAGACAAACTAGCTTCTTACAACTAACACTGTAACCAACTTATTTCAATGAGTAGGTTAAAGAACGTATTTCTCAAGCCGGTTCTAGTGTAATATGGACTGAGAAGTGCCTTTTTTTCTGTGATTTCTAAACAATTTATAAAAATCTATTTGAAAAGAAGATTATTGTTGATGATATACTCTGTATCAAATCTAAGAATACAGAATATGTTCCCTGGATGTGTGTTCAAATGTCACTCAAGTACCTCAATCGCCTCCATGAGCTGCGTGTCACAGCCACTGGTACTACAACAACCCTGATACTTACACCCACATGCAACTATCCCTTTCAGTCCACACAGTACCCATCCCTCAGCTGCACCACTCAGCCTCAAAACCTCTTGTCCCAAAAACCATGGAAACATTTCAAGCCAAACCTGAAGCTAAACCTGCTCTGAGAATGCTGCTGTGCAAGTATAATTGATTGATTGTTTGATTTATTTCGGTCATGTCAGCACACATATTCAGCATCACACATTGTCAATAGATGATCACATTGTACATGTCCGAAAGGGAAGAGGGAAGAAGCAAAGCTTATCTAGTCCCGTCCCCATTGTACTGAGACATGTTATGAAGTCCTCCATCTGCTCTGTTGGTCCAAATGGCTCCATCCTTGGTCATTTGTCTATATTTAATCTGAATTCATGTTTATTGATGGGCCCTCATGCTTTACTGATGGGCCCTCATGGTTTACTGATGGGCTCTCATGCTGGATGGTCACTCAGTTATCTGCTCTACAAATATAAAACAAAAGACTAGTTTTCATAGAAATGGATTAAAAGTTCCACCCTTTGCTTTTTTTTAACAAGAAGACAATTCTTTTGACCAACTCTGCAGTTGAAATTAAACCCCTTATATGAGTTGAAGACCTGGTTCAAGTTCAATTGGTGAAAGGAGTTCAAATGAAGCTCACCATGTAGGTGATAAATTGAGCTGGATGTATCGGATGAAATTAAGTAAAAAACAATTTAAATGTTAACTTTAAGTGATCTGCTTTCTTCATTGTGTATAACAATCTTTTTTGTTCACTGGAACAAATCTCTTGATTGTGAACCTTTAAATCATATTTAAAATCTAAGATGCTAACAAAACCTGGCTAATATGCTATTAGACCAACCTATGTGACAAGCTGTATTTAAGCTGCCTGCCACCAGAGTCAAAATGGCCAGCTCTTACTGGAACCAAACCATTTTGTTCTGGGCTTTAAAGGCTGAACAGTCTGAGTCGCAGTGGAGGTGAATGGATGCTAATGAGCTAGCATTTCCATTCAGTCAGTATGTGACACCAGATCATCATTGCAACTCACTGGTTGCAATGTTGCCTTTTACTCTACTGCTGCTGCCCTCTATGTGGATGGTTGTCTGAGGTGCTATGCTAGGCAGCTACCTGAGCTGCAGCAAAGGGCAGGAATCATTAAAGTGTGTCACAACCATCAGAGAGCCTCAGACAGTTAGCACGCTATCGGGACATATAAATATAGTTTTATATTAAGGAGGAAGATGTTAGCTCATCTTTGAAAGTTTAACAGGTGTGTATCCATACATACCTTGAAAAATATTACGACCTTGTGGGCGCCAGCGAAGGCAAGCAGAGAGGAAGGACAGAAGACAGTATTTGAGACAGAGGGGGGACTTAAAGCAGCAAGCTGCGAAGCTGTGGTCTGTGCATTCAAGTTGTGTTTTCATGTATGGATTCCCTCATGCAGCTCACACACACACCCACACACACAGTCACGCAGATCACCTAGGATGATGTCAAAAGCATGCAGGCCAGATTTGAGGTTTGCTTGAATTGGAATTAAAACCAAATTTCAAGCAGAAAACTCTATTTCTTTCTTTAACTCACCATTCTTTTTCTTCTCCAGCTTCCAAATGTACTAATTTTCAGTCCAAATTACACCCCAAATCTGGCGGTTAAAGATGTAAGCTGTATGCAGAGTGCCATGCCAAACGTACTGTGTTATGTTTCTCACTAAGCTGAGTCTCTTTCCCATGAGGTGCCAACTGTCTTATTGTGGCAAGAG
>JAUZTA010000011.1:19674614-19686410 GCA_034780835.1 Ctenochaetus striatus | reverse complement strand
TATGATGCCTTCAAAGAGGCTTTTTGATGTTTTTTTTTTATTTTTGAGCACACTGTGTACATCAACATATATTCATGTTTTCCTATTTTTACATTTCCTGTGCACAACTTCTGCTATTATTGCAATGCTGTTATTTTTTCCCTTCACAAGTCTTTAATATTGCTGTGATTTGGACATGATTATCCAACTGAATTCTGTGTTTTGTTGCGCCTCCACCAGGGTGATGCCGGACCTCAGGGTGCACGTGGACCCGAGGGCCCAGCCGGAGCCCGCGGTGAGCCTGGTAACCCTGGACCTGCTGGTGCAGCTGGACCTTCTGTAAGTACCAACAATAACACTTTCTAACAGACTGTAAAAAAACTTAGAATGGATCACAACCATAGAGAAAATGTATTTGACATAGCCTTTTTTTTTGTTAGTTTGACAAAATACTTCTTAGTGACAAAAATTTCTTCTTTATCTGCTCCTGTATGATGAGCTAATGACATCATTTAAATGAATCTTT
Organism: Ctenochaetus striatus; assembly: GCA_034780835.1. NCBI lineage: Eukaryota > Metazoa > Chordata > Actinopteri > Acanthuriformes > Acanthuridae > Ctenochaetus > Ctenochaetus striatus. The sequence continues at coordinate 19,685,905 of JAUZTA010000011.1, read as the reverse complement.
TGGCTTCTGGATTACTAATGAAATCTCAATCTCTCTCCTTTCTTTCTCCTCTAAGGGAAACCCCGGAAATGATGGAGCCTCTGGAGCTAAGGGAGCCCCTGTGAGTATAACTCTATACGTTTACTTTTCAGTTACGTTAGGCTAGGGGATTTTAATCCCTCTCTGGTTTAAAAGAGCTACCAAAGCAGCCAAGGATAGTGTTTCATAATTATCACAGCCACAGAGATTAACAGTACAGTATGATGTGATCGTATTGTTGCTGTTTGCTGCCCCCTAAAGGGTGCTGCTGGAGTTGCTGGAGCTCCCGGATTCCCTGGACCACGTGGACCCCCAGGACCTCAGGGTGCTGCCGGTGCCCCCGGACCCAAGGGTAACACTGTGAGTAAAGCTTTCATAGAACTAACAAATACAATGTTTTCCAAAATTTGTTTCCTGAAAGACACATAATTAATAATAATAGATATTTAAGCAAAACTGCTGGAACAAAAGTAAATATTTTTCTTCAGTTTACAGGCTGTGTTTTGTTTATTTGTGCTTTGTTTGTTTTTATTTTCATGTCAGTTTTCTTGTCTGGTTTTTAATTTCTTTTGTTGTTGTTCCTTTGATTTTTTTATTGACTGTAACATCTGTTTCAGTTATTCTCCATTTCCCCTGTGTTTATCTATTTGTTTTAAATAAATAACTATAGTTGTAGTTTCATTGTTTTTTGCTCATTTGTTTTATTATTTTCCTGTTTCCCTCAGGGTGATGTTGGTGCCCCGGGAGCCAAGGGAGAGGCTGGTGCCAAGGGAGAGGCTGTAAGTTCAAGTTCACTTCAGTCAAAATGGAGCAAAACTCTGCATACACATATGTATGAACACACATTCAGTCTATTATAAAATCTGTGTGTGTGTGTGTGTGTGTGTGTGTGTGTGTGTGTGTGTGTATGTGTCATCTCTAGGGTGCTCCAGGAGTTCAAGGACCCCCAGGACCTTCTGGTGAGGAAGGCAAGAGAGGAGCAAGAGGAGAGCCTGGTGCTATCGGAGGCCGTGGAGCTCCTGGAGAGAGAGTATGTATCTCCCCTAGTTTTCATGATGTTTTACTCTAAAATTCTGCAAGATACAGAATAAAAAGGGATACAGATGCGCAGTGGTGTGTTGTCACCTAACAGATGAAAAAGCTTCAGGTCTCTCAATTTTATTAATTAACTATCTTTAAATACCTACTTATTATCTCCTCATAATGTAAGTGGCAGCTTTGCCATTTAACCGAGCAAATTTTACATTCTTACTTTTAAGATTCAATTTTGATTCAGCTAAAAACTTTACATTCTTACAAAGAGACTTGGTTATGATTGTAAATTTAAAATAAACGTTTTAACTGGTCAGTGAAAATATAATTCAGTATTCTTTGTTGTTATGAATCCAAACACCAATGTCAGAAGAGGTTGAAGTACTACCCACTAGAAAGCATAAGTATACATGGGCTAGGTCACACATACAGGTCATGTATTATGCTGACCTCCTATGGGCTCAATGAGATCTTGTAAACAAACTCTCTAGTGCCCCCTGCTGGTCAAAATATGTCTGGCTATGCAGGAACAGGGCATAATTTATAAATATGTGGAAGCACTATTACCAAAAGAGTATAACACATATTGAGTCTCATGAGCCTGATTCTGGCTCAAAATGCATCATGCCTCAAGCTTTTAATGTCAGTCTAAAAGTATTATGATTATTTTGTAACCATCCTTAAGAAAACCTGAATATTGCAAAAATTATAGTAACATTACCATATTCCTATTAAAGAGAAATTTGAATTTCCCTTAACAGAATACCCCAAACATACATCACAGTACTAGCATGACTCCATTGTAAGCCACAGGACATGTAAAAACCATGGTAATAAGTGATGGAGCTTATCAAGATGTGCTTGATTCTGTCTACAGGGTGCCCCTGGTGGTCGTGGTTTCCCTGGTAGCGATGGCCCTGCTGGACCCAAAGTGAGTTATAGACACACACACACACACACACACACACACACACTCATGTTCAATATTCCTTCCGATTTACTTAAGAAGTATTGAGATACTTCAAATTTGTATAATTTTAGCTAAACTGTCTTCCTCTTTTTCTCTCTTTCCTCTCCAACATAGGGTGCCAATGGTGAGCGTGGACCCCCTGGTGCTGTTGGACCTAAAGGTAACACCGGTGAGCCTGGTCGCACTGGTGAGCCTGGTTTGCCAGGAGCTAAGGTGAGATTCTCTTCCAACTGTTCCTTTGTTGTCAACTACATCTTGTAGTCCCTCCACTGACCTCTGACCTTCACATGTAGGGTATGACTGGCAGCCCTGGCAGCCCTGGACCTGATGGCAAGACAGGACTTGCTGTAAGTTTATACATTGGATCTTATTCTCATTAAAACACCTACACTTTGCGTTTATTTAAGTTAATCCTTAATTAATCCTCCTTACCAGGGAGCCCCCGGACAAGATGGCCGCCCTGGACCCCCTGGCGCTGTTGGAGCTAGAGGCCAGCCTGGAGTTATGGGATTCCCTGGACCCAAGGGAGCTGCTGTAAGTAATGTGTCTCAACTGCTACACAATTTATTTGATCACATTTTTGAATATTTCTTTCTGTGAGCTCACAAAATAGGTCAACAAAAACTTGTCTCCACATCTTTGGTAAAAATTCTTTTTTACTCTTGTTGTAGGGTGAGGGTGGAAAGCCTGGTGAGAGAGGAGTGATGGGACCCACTGGCCCTGCTGTAAGTTATCTAAGCTTTGCTTGTCTTTGAACCTACTACTCTGATGTTCTTCTATTTGGCAAAAAGCTACACACTGTCGTTAAAATGTCTGCAATCTGTTTACTTAGGGTGCCCCTGGCAAAGACGGTGATGTTGGTGCTCCAGGCCCCGCTGGACCTGCTGTAAGTAAAACACACACACAACCGCACACATGCCCATATGAACACAAGGCCCAGCAGCAGTAGCTTTTCTAAGTCTGATGATCCCTCAAGACAAAATACTTGACCCTGCACGTGCAGCTGCCAACAAGTCATACTCATGCAATGCCCTTTTTCCATAAGCTCTAACAGTCCTTGTTTCTCATCCTTAGGGTCCTGCTGGTGAGAGAGGAGAGCAGGGAGCTGCTGGAGGTCCTGGATTCCAGGGTCTTCCAGGACCCCAGGGTGCTATTGGTGAGACTGGCAAGCCTGGAGAGCAGGTACTGACTGAAATATGCCTGACTTTGATACCTATTCAAATCAAACTTGGTAAATGAAAGCATTAATCGCTTCTCTGTCTGTCTAGGGTGTGCCCGGTGAGGCTGGTACACCAGGACCTGCTGGATCTAGAGTAAGTCAATCACTGTCACCATCATCATCAACATTATTATCATCATTATATTAATAGTCAGCCAACAGTCTGCTCCCAGAGCCATCCATTAATAGAGGATCATTGTAAAGCCTCCTATTTTTAATCAGAAAATCTTTACTAATTAAAAATGAGAAACTTTCTCACTAGATACATTAATGAGAAAGTCTGTTTTGAATATTTTGTTTGTCGCTATAATGCAGAAAAAAAGTGTGGTATTTTGAGACTAAATCTTTCCACTTCTTATTAGTGCCTCTCTTTCTTGCCAATTATCACTGACCTATCCTAACTAATCCACAGTCAGACAGGTCTCCATGTTTCTTTACTCCTAAAATTCAACTTCAACTCAATCAACTCCCTGCCACCCCTCCTATTTAGGGTGACAGAGGATTCCCCGGTGAGCGTGGTGCACCTGGCCCAATTGGACCTGCTGGTGCTCGTGGTTCTCCTGGTGCTGCTGGAAACGATGGTGCTAAGGTAAGCTCTGGGTGATATGAAAGGTGAAAAAAAAAGATGTCCAGTAAAGTTCTTATTGATCTGCTGCCATATGGCACACTGGTCAAGGACAGATAGCATTTTCTTCTGTTTGACTGAATTGTCTTCTTCTCCTAATTGTTTTTCTTCCCATTCTCGCTGTTGTTCTCTTTCCTTCCAACCTGTTCCTTAGGGAGATGCTGGTGCCCCTGGTGCCCCGGGAGCCCAGGGTCCTCCTGGACTGCAGGGAATGCCTGGTGAGCGCGGTGCCGCTGGCCTTCCAGGACTGAGAGGAGACAGAGTAAGTCATTGCAGCAGTGTTCCCAGTTCTCCCAATATTTCCAGCATAAGGGATGGTGTGCAGCTAGTCACTGATGAACACATATGAGTGGCACAACTCGCTCTCTCTCTCCTCTTCCAATAACTTAGGGTGACCAAGGAGCCAAGGGTACTGATGGAGCTCCTGGTAAGGATGGTCCCCGTGGTTTGACTGGACCAATTGGACTTCCTGGACCTGCTGGAGCCACTGGCGATAAGGGAGAGTCTGGTCCTGCTGGACCTGTTGGAGCTGCTGGAGCTCGTGGAGCCCCTGTAAGTACCTGTCTGTTTGTCTGTCAGGAGCAGAATATGAAACTTGAAGTTTTTAGCTGAATTGAAATTGAATCTTAAAATTCTTGCTTGACTCTTCTTACTCCTCCTCTTCCTTAGGGAGAGCGTGGAGAGGCCGGACCACCTGGACCTGCTGGATTTGCTGGACCCCCTGTAAGTTATTTCTTCCTGGCATTTCATATTGACTTCTCCCTTTTCCGTTGGTGTCAAGAAGGCTTCAACAACGAAATAGCTGAAAAGTCATTTGTGTATCTCCATGCATTTTCATTTCATCACAGGGTGCTGATGGACAGCCTGGTGCTAAGGGAGAGGCTGGAGAAAATGGTGCTAAGGGAGATGCTGGTCCCCCAGGCGCTGCTGGACCCACTGGTTCCCCTGGACCTCAGGTTGATAAACTTATACATTCACACTTTATGAGAATATAAAAATGTCTGTAAAAGCCTATATTTAGAGTAAACATCAGAAGTCTCTATGGCTTTGTCGCTCACTATTGATTATTACATGTTTACTGATACAACTGTGCGTCCTTTCAGGGTCCCGTTGGAAACACTGGTGCTAAGGGAGCTCGCGGTCCTGCTGGACCTCCTGTAAGTCACCATTCTTCCTCTACTCTTTTTTTTCCCCTATGTTGCATTGATATTATTGTCAGTCTGCCTGAGATCAGCTTCAATTCCTAGATCTGAAGCATCATAAGAGGTAGTTCAAAATGTCAGAGGTCATGGTGCATTTGGCTTAAAAGGCAGTGCTCGTAAGAGCTGAGCAAAAAGTGGAAAACTCTTGCGAGTAGCTTACAAACAATACATTATGAAACATCTTTTCATTCAGATATTTTACTTGCATTAGGAAAATACCCTTGTTAATGATCCATCTTTGTTTTATTATATAATGCACTGACTTGTTCCAGCCAATTTTCCTGCCACACACTAACAGACCCCTGTCTTTCTCCGTAGGGTGCTACTGGCTTCCCTGGTGCTGCTGGCAGAGTTGGACCTCCTGGCCCCTCTGTAAGTCTTTCTCTAATGTTATCAGCACTTGTTGTCAATGTGACAGGGCTCAACATCCAAGATGGGTTTAATCAGTGTTGTAATCACCCCATAGGGAAACGCTGGACCCCCTGGACCTCCTGGACCAGGTGGCAAGGAGGGACCCAAAGGTAACCGTGGTGAGACTGGACCTGCTGGTCGCACTGGTGAGATAGGTGCTGCTGGACCCCCAGGACCTGCCGGAGAGAAGGGTAGCCCTGGTGCCGACGGTCCTACCGTAAGTTGTCTTCAACATGAAAAACTCAGAACAAACTAGAATACTGGAGAAAAGATTCTCTTCCATCTAAAATCTAATACAGAACCAATTTATTTGTTGTTGACAAATTACTCATTAGGTACGAACAAAAGTATCATCTTCAAGTAGTAGCCGTGCATATATAAAGTCTCCACAGTTTTACCCACAACATGAATACCTTGTTTATGCATGGGTTGCCTGTACTTTGATCTCTAATGATCTTCCCTTTGTCTTTTTACCCTGTAGGGTAGTGCTGGTCTGCCTGGTCCTCAGGGTATTGCTGGACAGCGTGGTATTGTTGGTCTGCCCGGACAGAGAGGAGAGAGAGGTTTCCCTGGCCTGCCTGGTCCTGCTGTAAATTCCTATTATTTCTATTGTCATTCTACAAACTAGACAAAAACTGCACATGTGTAGTAGATCTGCTGGAACAAAAATACCCACTGTCTTTAACAAGCCAATATAATGTTAAAAGCCAAACATAATCTAAAATATTGCATGATTAAGAACAACCTCCAAAGGACGTGTCACCTAAACAGAAGCATATTAAGAATTACTGGGAAACACAGTTCAATTCTGGTTTAGTTCGTAAATGCTGTGTGGCCTCCAACAAGCAAGAAGAAACGTTTAGTTTATCTTTAAATAATAAACTTATATTCTGTAATAAGCTTCAATCAATTAGAAAAGTAATTAAGGTTATTATGATTGCACTGACTAAGACTGTCACCAACAGGGAGAGGTAGGAAAGCATGGACCAAGTGGTCCTGGTGGCGAGCGCGGACCTCCTGGACCAATGGGACCCCCTGGACTGGCTGGAGCCCCTGGCGAGCCTGGACGTGAGGTGTGACAAAATATTTGTACCTGCACACTGAGGCTACCTGCCTTTTTTATACTGATGTGATTATAAGCCAGTCCTCTTGGTGTTCCCTAATCATTTAATCTGCTTTGTGTTTTAGGGAGCCCCTGGTAATGAGGGAGCAGCTGGTCGCGATGGACCTGCTGGAGCCAAGGTGAGTTTAAATCATATCTTTGCTTACTCAGAATAGACCTTCCCTTGACACTATGAACTTTGTCTTGAGCTTAAGCCTTGTGGCAAAAAAATGCTAACCACAGTGGCTTCTGCTGGATACGGTAACACTTGATCGAGCATCTGCTTCAGGTAGCTTGCTGAAAAACCTTGTCTGTAATTTTCTGTTGACTTGGATGGAAACATCATAATCAGCTGTTGCCAGAGCTCATAATTCCAAATACGAGTGCCTAGGATAACCTAGGATATTAGGATGGATAGGCCACGATGATAAAATATAGATATTAAAGCTGTTAAAGGAAAGAAAAATTTTATGTCTACCTTTTAGGGAGACCGTGGAGAGAGCGGCCCTGCTGGAGCCCCTGGTGCCCCTGGACCCCCTGGTGCCCCCGGACCCGTCGGACCCGCTGGAAAGAACGGTGACCGTGGAGAGACTGTGAGTAACAAAATCAGTTGTTAGTTTAGTCATTTTATATTTATTTGTATATTTGTAAATATAGTAAATGGCAGTAAAAGTTAGCTGTTGATACAAGACTCAAGACAACTGCTACTGTAAGTGAGGGATCAGCCACTAAATGAAACTTATGTTGTATATTGCAGGGACCTGCTGGCATTGCTGGCCCTGCTGGCCCTGCTGGACCTCGCGGCCCTGCTGTAAGTAACATCAGCATCAATGATACAACACTACAATAGACATTTGCAGGGAGTATAGCAAGGTAAAACAATGCTCTTCAATCCTATCTTCTGTTTAATAGGGAATTGCTGGAGCTCGTGGAGACAAGGGAGAGACTGGAGAGGCTGGAGAGAGAGGCATGAAGGGACACAGAGGATTCACTGGCATGCAAGGACCTCCTGGACCTTCTGTATGTCATTTTACACTTACATCTGCACATGTACATACAATATGGGGATCATACACATTACATTTCTCACCCTTGTTTATATTTGTTAACTTATAGGGATCTTCTGGAGAGCAGGGACCTGCTGGTGCTGCTGGACCTGCTGGACCTAGAGTGAGTCAACATACCACATGGTCTCCAAGTTACTTGGAGCAGTTTTAAGTGTTTTGCACTGAATATTTGTTGTTTTCTTTATAGTTCCATCATAGTGTTCATAGTGTTTTTCTAGGGCCATTGCTCTTCAGAGACTTTCATGTTCCCTTTTATGTTGTTTGCAGGGCCCTGCCGGATCTGCTGGTGCTGCTGGTAAGGATGGTATGACTGGTCTGCCTGGACCCACTGGACCACCTGGACCTCGTGGACGTTCTGGAGAGATGGGACCTGCTGTAAGTATAACTAACTGTGTTGCTATCCATTCTTTCATCCACCCCCTGTTTTTCTATTTATTTATCAGATAAAGTTTGTGACTTCTTGAAACACCACAAGGCCACTACCTGCAATGAAATAACCTCTTCTCTTTTTCCACATCCCCGCTCATCTCTTAGGGTCCTCCTGGACCTCCTGGACCTCCTGGAGCACCTGGTGCCTCTGGTGGTGGATTCGATCTTGGGTTCATCGCTCAGCCTCAGGAGAAGGCTCCAGATCCCTTCCGTATGTACCGTGCTGATGATGCTAATGTTCTCCGTGACCGCGACCTGGAGGTGGACAGCACTCTGAAGAGCCTTAGCCAGCAGATCGAGCAGATCCGCAGCCCTGATGGAACCCGCAAGAACCCTGCCAGAACCTGCCGTGACCTCAAGATGTGCCACCCTGACTGGAAGAGCGGTGAGTAAAGGCCATTGGAGAAGTTAGAGTGTGGTAGATCTTCGCATATTGCACTGCATTAGGACAGTTGGCAGATTTATATTTGGAGAAACTGCTTATAGGACAAATAACCTGGTGTTTTTTAACTTTTTATTTTCCAACTTTTTTTTTCTAGGCGAGTACTGGATTGACCCTGACCAGGGCTGCACTCAGGATGCCATCAAGGTCTACTGCAACATGGAGACTGGAGAGACTTGCGTCACTCCCACTCAGCCTGAGGTTGCCAAGAAGAACTGGTACGTTAGCAAGAACATCAAGGAGAAGAAGCACGTCTGGTTCGGAGAGGCTATGACCGATGGCTTCCAGGTAAACATGCTAAGCCCACCCACAGAGCAATTCTTTGTTCTTTGCCTCCACCTCCTCTTGGTTTCTTTTGCTTCTCTTCAACCTCTCTCTGCTCATGTCCTTCTCCTACACAGAGTTCAACTGACTTACCTCTTCTTCAGTTTCAGCATCTTAATTCTTACCTACTTAAGGCAAATTCCATTTTAGTTCCTCGCCATACTCTTTCAATTCTACTTTTGCTCTTTTCAAATATTACTCAACTCCATCTCACTATTCCATGTCTTATTCCTCCTCTCCTCATCACAGTTCGAGTATGGCAGCGAGGGCTCTCTTCCAGAGGATGTCAACATCCAGCTGACCTTCCTGCGTCTCATGTCCACCGAGGCATCCCAGAACATCACCTACCACTGCAAGAACAGCGTTGCCTACATGGACGCCTCTGCCGGCAACCTCAAGAAGGCCCTGCTCCTCCAGGGCTCCAACGAGATCGAGATCAGAGCCGAGGGCAACAGCCGTTTCACCTACAGCGTCCTGGAGGATGGATGCACGGTGAGGAAAACTTAGTGGATACTGTTATCCTGGTCATGCTATCAGAGGAATAAGTTTGAAATGCTAAATCTGCGGAGTTGGCATGAGGCCAGGAACAGATGTTCCAATTCAGCATGCATATACGCCTCCTGGTGGTTAAAACTCAGTGGTTTTTTATGAGATAGGAAAGACAAGAAGATCTGACGTGCTTGGTAGCTACTACAGCTACTCATGCAGCTTGTATACTTTGATTTCAAAAGAGTTATCACAAAATTGGAGAAATTTTTAGTGATGACCACTGCAGTTGTATTTATCAATGTTGATCCTCACTCTTCTTTCCTTTTCTTCCCCTCCAGTCACACACCGGTACATGGGGCAAGACAGTCATTGACTACAAGACATCGAAAACATCTCGCCTGCCCATCATTGATATCGCTCCTATGGATGTTGGTGCCCCAGACCAAGAGTTCGGCCTTGAAGTTGGACCCGTCTGTTTCTTGTAAAAAGAGAAATCTGGACTTGAAATTGTTGTTGTGTGTGCGTGTGTGTGTTTTATTTTTTCTAGCAGTCATCTCTCTCTAAAAAAACCCCACCAAAACGTAACTCTAATGCCATTTTTCTGAAAAAATCCAACCCCTTGCTCGTGACTCTACGAGTTTCCATTCGGCTGTTGTTCCGATGGTCCACTTTGCCTAAAACCTGCACTTCAACAAGATGGTGGCGATGTGGCGGAGTCTGCATTGTCACGTTTGGGACCACTACTTTTGATGTTTCTGACTCTCGTTTTTTTTGTTGTTGTTTTTTTTTTACCATCACCAACACCAAGGATCCTGTAGAGAAGACATTTTGTTTCACTGGCAACAAGAAAATAATATATGCTTCTGTAAAGTGTAATTTACTTCCCCTCTTCATCCATCCAAACCAGGCCTCTCTGGAGTTTACAGAAACCAACAGAAAGCACACAGGTGACTTTTGTATTTTTATACACCCCTGCGGTGAGTGGAATGAAAGGACAGTCCCAACAGACAGAACTCAATTGCTTTGTACCACGTTTCAGGTGTTGATGAATAAACGGTGAAACTGACAGTCATGTTTGTCTCTGTTGTTCTGCCCCCCCAACTCCTTCATCCTCCTCCTGCTTCAGACAACACTGACAACTCCTTCTGCCTTGTGAGCTGATGTTGTAGCAGTTCTGGTTTGTTTGTTGTTGTGGTATTTTCTTGTTTGTTTCTTTGAATTTTACCCCTTTTTTTGAAGAAAAGTCACATTAAAACCACCAGCAGAGCAACATGGGTTTAAACCTCTTTTTTGAAAGACAAAAAAAAAATCCTATGGCTACCTCAGAAAAGCAAGGAATCCCAGCTGTAAAAAAAAGGGGCCCAGTGTTTTTGTAGTGAAGCCTGCAGCAGTTGTGGTAGTCAGTAGGGTAGTCGAAGTTTACCGACACTTTAACAGAAGCAGGAACAACTAAAACTTAAAAAGGTGCTATTCTTTCTTTGAGGTCTCCTGGCGCTAGAGTATCGCTTTACTGTTCTTTAGTGTTAAGGTCACTCTGGCGTGGCAGGGCCCTCTTGGTGCTAAAATAAAACCACAGCTTTTTTTTCTTGGAGTTCAGAATGAGACAGACTTCTTCTATTTTCAGCCTTGGTAGTGCCAGCGGTTAAACTCGAGCTCTGTTTCTGAGCTCAGCTGAAAGTGGAGCCCCATCTCCTCTCTCCATCACACTTTTTTTTGGTTTTATGTTTTTTCAACTTCCCCACCATCTTTCTCTCATCCAAATTCTTCTCCTTATTCACTCGTTCATTCATCTGTTGTAGTTTGTTTCTTGTTTTCTTGTGCGAAGTGTAAATTTTCTAAATCAAATTGCAATTAAACAGAGATTTTTAAAAAATGCACAGAAAGAGAGCCATCAGCAAAGAATTTGTGAGAGACAGCAGACAGACACACTCATGGGGGAAAAACACCACAAGGATCTGTAC
>JAUZTA010000011.1:19526490-19537612 GCA_034780835.1 Ctenochaetus striatus | reverse complement strand
GGATCCCCCGGGAAGAGCTGGATGAAGTAGCTGGGGTGAGGGAAGTCTGGGCTTCCCTGCTTAGGCTGCTGCCCCCGTGACCCGACCCCGGATAAGCGGAAGAAGATGGATGGATGGATGGATGGATGGATGGATGGATGGATGATTTATGATTCAACTCTAGTACTTTTCATCCTTTAGGGAATCATTAATCTCTGAAAAGCATTTTATGTCTATCAGTTCATGGGTTGTGAGGTATTTCAGTCTTTCTGGTCTTTCAGATCTAAATACTTCAGTGTATCAGTGTACCCAGTAGCTGGAGAGTGTGCAATGCACTGACTCAGTTAGCTACAAGCAGCTGATGATCTCTGAGCTAGCCAACTATAACTTACGACTTTGGTGATCCTGTGACTTTTCATCATCAAGTCAAAATTAAAATTTAGCCACTTCTTTGGCTTATAAATAAATACCTGAAAAAGTACTAATATTACCTCCAGCCTCAGTTGTACATGGTGTTGAAGTACTTTTTCAATCAACAAATGTTTGTATGTAAATATGCTTAATGTCAAACTAAATGATTAACATTATACCTACCAAACATCTGCATTAGCATTACCACTATGAACATGTTGATGTTCGCATTAGCATTTAGCTCAAGTAGCATGTTGCTAACAAAGCTTCTTTTTTTCCATTATAACACAACCAGTGTAAATTTCAGGTAGGTCTATGACAAGCAAACATTTCTGTAGTAAATTTCTAAGTTTTCATTTCTAAGTAAATTAGTGTGCTGAGTACTATAGTGTTACATATAGTATGCTAATCTGTTTAGGTAGGATGGCTCACTGTCTAGATAGCTTCTCTTCATCAGCATGAACTAAATATACCCTGGTTCATATGTAATTTTTATATGATTTTTATATAATTTTCAACCAGATGATATGTGTTTTAAGGTTGTAAAACCCCTCACCACACACTTCATACACTCTTCTCAGACAGGCATTAACATTTTCTCACACTTCACAGTCACACTGCTAGCAATCCAACATTTATGTAAATTTGGCAGCTGAACGCATTCTGTACTGTACAGGAGACACGGCACGGAGGAGACTGATTGACAATGGTCTACAGTCCCTTAGCCAATCAGGACGCACAACACAATGCGCGTTCATATGCTGTAAAAAAAAAAAAGGCATGCAAAATTGCACTAAAAAAAATCTGTGAAACAGCGAGGCTGCGAAAGGTGAACCGCGTTATAGTGAGAGACAACTGTAATTGTTAATGTGCAAAATATTTGTAAAAAAAAGACGCAAAATGTCGGCAAAAAATGTATCTCTGGAAAAAGTCTTGCTTTTATTTGGAAACTGGGTCTCCTATATGTCAGTGGCATAGGACCTTTCACTTTGTGCAAATGCATGCCAGACCATACCAATGCTCACTATAGAAAACACAGTAAAAAAACATACAAATTTACACAAGAGTGATTTTACAGTCACAATTTGTGCCTCTCTTAGGGTTTCGTTTGGACCGTGTTCCCCCTGATCTGGATGCTTTGGTGATTGGCAGCGGTATTGGAGGACTGACAGCAGCAGCACTTTTGTCCAAAGCCGGAAAGAGGGTGGTAGTTCTGGAGCAACATGATCAGGCTGGAGGCTGCACACACACTTTTCAAAATAAGGGCTTTGAGTTTGATGTCGGTGAGAAACATGCAAACAATACAAACAAACATACACCAGTGCACATAAAAATCTTAAATTGTAGATGTGTGTCTTTCTATTTACTGGTGTACATGATAAAAAATAAACTGAGCTTCATCATTGGAATTTGAAGCCCATGGCTTGATACTGGAAAAGGAAAAGGGTCCAACTGAAAAGATGATTAACTTTAATGATCATGCAGCCCATGACACAACTTACAATAAAATAATATTCCAATAAATTTTGACTTAAATTTAAAGCACCATTACTTGAAGACAAAATACTGAAACTTGAACACATCATTGTGCATCAATGTAGTGAGTTATATAATGCACCATAACTGTGACGAATGCTTCAAAGACTGTGGCACAGTTGTTAACCCAAGGTCATGCCACATAAATGCATTCCACCAACGTCATGACCACAAAGACGTCATGTACTTTCATCTTCTTGTAAGCCAAATTTAATCATTTAAACACAGCCACCCTGTTTCTGTCCACACCAACCCCCCCGAGCTGTAGCCCAGTCACACAGCACTGTGTTTGTTAAAGCATGAACACAGTTTTTAATCAACTACACAAGCTGATTGGAAGTAAGTGTGTATACAGCTCTGTGATCTGTCTGATATATATGTTGCTTTCTGGAAATATTAATTGACAGCATGTTTATTAGTTAGTTTAGAGAACAGCAGGTAATTAAAAAACTGTGCCCTACAATTCAAATTTCCTGTGCTCAAATAACCAGTTTAGGCACTTTGAAGTACTGTGATCGTTTGCACAAACAGAACATGACGTAAAATGATTACAAGCATGCTAGAAGTATGTCAAAGATGCAGCATTGCATAGCATGCAAAAAGGGCACAATTTGAACTTATTTCAGCAACACTGCATTCTATCTAGGCATCTCATTGAGATGATCAGACTGACCAGTTTAATTTGTGTTAACAATATAAACAAAGTGGTACATGTACAATGGACAAATATGTTATCTTGATATCCCTCAGTCATATGTTGAAATATGATTAAACTGGTTAAAACTATGGCCACAATATTTTAACAAGAAAAAGTACTGATTTGGTAACAGTTTTTAACACACAGTTCCTCTCAATAGCTGTAAAAAAAACCTGTAAAAGTCCTGAAAAATATAGTCTTGAGAAAGATTCCCAGCAAAATGCACTGTGGGTCCAAATTTTTCAGAGTGTTGAATGAATTCAGCTGATCTAACCCTCCACTGCTGCCACCAGGCATACATCACCTGGGCCAGCTTCATGACAACAGCCTGCTGAGGGTCGCTCTAGATCAGATCACAGAGGGACAGCTGCAGTTCACACAGCTGGAGCAGCACTTTGATACGCTGGTCCTGGGTCAGCCTGACCAACGCAGGTAGGGCACCTCTTACATTAGAATCACATGTATTAAAATATCTCCAGTCATTTATAATTTAATCTGCAAGGGGGTGCTCACTGACAGATTTCAACACATTTTGAGTAAATTAAACTTACACCTAAAAAGTCCTAGATCTATCTTCTTAACTTGTGAAAAATGGGGACAAGAGCAAAAGTGTTGTTTTATGTTGCTGTTATAAAAAATAGGCAATAAATTATATTGTACTGTAATACTTCTCACTGCTCTCATTAAGACCATTTTTAGTATCTATGGTAGACTATTAATCTAACCTGGCTGATTTTTTAAAGCAGCTCTCCCACCTGCAGCTCTGACACATCATCTCTTCCTCCTCCGTCACTCTCAGGGAGTATCACATGCTCTCAGGGAAGACTGAGATGGCAGCTAACCTGAAGAAGCAGTTCCCAGGAGAAGAGGAGGCCATCGATGAGTTCATGAGACTGGTGAAGGTAGAGAGGGAGGGAATGATGTATTTGTAGAAAAGAGACGGTGAAGCAAGGCTGTAGATAAAAATCAATACACAAACAGTGTTGTAATATTATGCCTTTGATAGGTTTTCCTTTGACATATTGATATGTGGCTGTTTACATTGAAAAGAAGTGAGGCAGAGGTGGCAACCATATGATCTGAAATCCCCTTAAGTACAAAATGCATTTCTCACATAGAACCTGCTCCTTAGTTAAATGTATTATTGATTCTAATTAATAAATGTGCATTTATACCCTCCTCTTGCAGTTGGCATCACGCAGGACGCCACTTATTACCATTTTGAAGATTATACCACACTGGACGGTCAAGTTACTGCAGCAGACTGGCCTGTTGGATCGTATGTCCTCAGTGTTCTGGCTAGCTTCAAGCAGCCATTCAGAAATAATGTCCCGCCTTACACAAAACAAGGACCTGCAGGCACTGTCTGCGCACATGTTTTATGGTGATTAACACACACTCACATGCATCATAGATTATCCATATTCTGTATTTCCTCTACATTACTCTGCCTTATGTTATTTTAGGTGTCCCCCCTAAAGAGTCCAGCTTTCTCATCAATGCTCTCCTCCTCCACCACTACAAGCGTGGTGCTTACTACCCACAGGGGGGCACCAGTGAGTTTGCCTTTCACATCATCCCTGTTATTCATCAGGCAGGCGGGGCTGTGCTGGTCAGGGCTCCTGTGCAACGCATCCTGCTCAACCAGCAAGGGAAGGCCTGTGGTGAGAGAGGAAGGGAAAGAGACAATTTGTGATGATGTGATTTTGTGCATTTTACAAGCAAATGTGCTGCACTTCTTCTGTTATTAAAGACTGATGTAAGATCCCTACTTAGTCAAGTAAAGTCTAAAGCCTTCCTCCCAAATCAGTTACATAAAATCACACAGCTTTCAAATATTTCTCCGTATAATCTGTATAAATAGTGTCATGGCACAGATAGTGAATAATTTGTTGTTCAGCCTAAAGTAATCAGTAACCAATAAGCAGTTTGGCTGCGCCAGCCGTTGAAAGGGCACATGATACAGTCGGAAGGAGTTTAAAAAAGAACTGTGCTGTTTTTGTGACTGCTAAACCTGCATTATTAGGACACAAAGAAACTGAGTAATTCTCAGGTCATGGAATGATGAAATACACCCTTTACTGCACTACCGAGAAAATATTATCATTGTGTTCAGGTCCAGTTCTCAAAACACCAGCACTAACAGCCACACGCTGTTGGAGTGAAAATTATTAGTGTCTTCAGAGAGTTGGTGGTAACAGAAGCTTGAAGGGTGTCACGATGGGATCTTATAGGACAAGGTCTTTTTACATTTACCATCCTAATTTTGCACATCAGTAAAATAGTTGGTCGTCATTTGAAGTCTCTCCTGATTGAAATTAAGCTCAAAATAAGTTCAAACAGTAAGTCTGTTCTTATGTTTTCTCTCTCTTTTTCTCTCTTACTTCATTGCATCAGTTGATAAGTGATATATATTCTTTTGCTCTTTCAGCCAATCTTTTCTTTGATTTTCTCTTACCTGCTGCTCTCAGCTGTCTCTTAACTGAGTGCTAAACTTTTCCATATTGATAACTGCAGTTAAACATAAAAAATACAGAACAAATATTAACTGTGGTTGAAATAACGAAACCAAAACGACAGAAAGCAGTAAAAGTACAAAAGTAATCGAAAAGGAAACAGGAAGTAAATGACGTGTCTCTGGTTGTTGTTGTGCGATCGGCGGTGAAACGAGTGTGACGGCGAGTTTGCGACTTTGGCTCCCGACGCTGTTTTGCAGATTCCTGCTCGCTGGAGACGTTTTCTTTGATTTAAAGCTTCGTCTTCATCACAAGCCGCCTCTGATCTTCTTCTGTGGTGGAGTTTCTGTGAGTTTCTCTGCTGTCGGACTCGTCTGGTGTGTTGGTGTTGGAGGACAGATGGTGACTGTGTGTGTTGTTTCAGGTTGAGTGCAGAAAGTCCCTGCAGTGGTCCAAAGCAAGCAGCACACACTCCTGCTGCAGTCCTGGTGTGTGTGTGTGTGTGTGTGTGTGTGTGTGTGTGTGTGTGTGTGTGTGTGTGTGTGTGTGTGTGTGTGTGTGTGTGGGCATGTGATGTGAACTCTTCTGATCTCTCAAACACAACTTGAACATGCTGCCCTTTTTCTCAGTGAATCCACAATATCGGTCCGTTTTATTGTTTGCTCAGGACTTCGTTTCCTTCGTGAGTGTTTCAGCTGCGTTTCCTCGATGCAACAAACTCGTGACAGAGAAAGAGGTGAAAAAATGTTCTATGAAAACAAACACAGGTGAACGTGTTCGTGTGAGGTCGCCCTGTTCAGTCTCACCTGAGACTTCACATGCTGCAGACTGTCCAACAGTTCTTCTGCTGTAATGTCCTTGGACCTCCAGATGTTTTGGATTGAAGGCTGCTGTGATCTTTAGATTATTTATGTGATCACAAAGAAGTTTTCTGAGAAAAATCTGTGATCAATCGCAGTGAACAGGAAGTTAAAACAACAAACACAACACACTTGTTCAAATGATCAAGAACAAAAACTCTGAATCTGATCCGAAACATGCAGAGAAAATATTTCAATGAGACAAAATGATGCTAACTTTAATAACAGGTGATACAATGATGCATCACACACACACACACACGCACACACACACACACTCGCTTCTTCACTTTGTTCAGTCATTAGACATAAAAAAGATAAAATTAGTCGAATGTTGGAACCTAATTTACCAGAATCACAGCAAAGAGTTTCTGTTCATGAACCAAAGACTTGAAGCTGAACTTCTTGTTTCTTCAGTCTTGATGTGAGTCAGTTTGCTCGAGTCGAAGCGTCTCTGCTCGCAGAAACAAAAATCCTTCATGCATTCTCATCCACATCCTCTCTCTGTCGTTTATTGAGGCTCCGACACATCGTCCCTCCACTGCTGTTCAATCTGTCCGCAGGTTTTCTTCCTAAAAAAAGGGGATTATGTTTGTGCCGCTGGGCGCCGGATCTGTTCTTCTATTTATTTATTTCTGATTGCAGATCTTCACCGGCCGGCCTGCTGAGACGCTCACTGGCTCTTTTAATGGTGTCATTCAGACTGAGGAAGAGAAAACAGTATTTTTGTTCACCGTGTTTTTTTTTACTGATATCAACCTGAAAATATAAGAGAGACGAGAGACGAGAGACGATCTTTTTTACAACCAAACCTCTTTAGTAAAATGTGGTGACGCCCTGAAGGTTTCAGAGCTCTGTGAGTCGGACAGAAAACGCTCCTCACAGTTTTGGTCTCTGATCTTCGAACATAATTCCTCTTTTTTAGAAACAGCTTTGTTTCTCTCTGCACGCTGAAACTCTTGAAGCTTCTTCCTGATGAAAAGCTCCTTCGGCTGTGATGGATGTGGAGATGCAGGAGGAGGAGAGGAAACACTGCAGGAAGGAGGAGAATCTCATGTGAAGCACAGCTGCTCCCCCTGCAGGCTGCTCCCTGTCAGCTCAGCTGGAACTGACGGTCCATCAGTGTGATGCAGCGCTGCACTTATTGACCCAAACTGATGTGTGATCAATGTAATTGATCCCATTTATCAGCTTTTTAATTGTTACTGGTTTTATAAAATATAGACCTGCCTCCTCTTTGTTTACTGCACAAACACGTTTACAAACACGTTTACTAACACACGTTTATGTGGTCATGTGACCTGTAGTTTCTTCATGAAGTAAAACTACAGTTTTTCTTTGTGTTGTTTGGTTTCAGACGCAGTGCTGCTGAAGTCCTGAAGGAGCCTGAGGACACAAAGCAGGTCAGTTCACTCTGATCCTTTTCTTTCATAAACTCTGTCTGAATGAAACATTAGAAAGGAGCTCAGGATAAATGTGTTGTTTTCCCATGATGCAAAGGGGCTCAAAGATGACACATTAACAGAAAAAGTCAAAAGAGGCTGAAATATCAATAATAACTTTAGTAAAGAGTTTGGAAACTGGTCTCAACAGCGCCCCCCTGTGGTCAGTCATCAGCCCCACAACTGAAAAGGGGTTTATTATGGTATGTAGAGCTCAACATGTGAGCTTTGTTACTGATCGTTTCTCTGATTTCGATTGTTTTATGAAGAGAAACTGGTTTAACATGAAGTCAGGTTCAGATGTTTCACAGTTTGACTCACTGATGTCATGAAACAACAGAAACTAAAGTAATGAACTCTTGAAGGTGATGAGAAGGAGCTTCTGAGGAGGTCATTTGTGAAGTTCAGAGTCCTGACTGTGTGCAGAAGCAGAGCTGAGGCCTGTGGAGGACTCTTTGTTGACAGTCTGGTAACAGCTGGTTATGATGAAGCGGCTGGTTTCTGTATGTTAAAAATCATTTGATTAGAGTTGAGTTATAGTTTGCAGAGACCTGGAAGATGTTTCTCAGCACAGATCTTCAGCCCTGTAGCAGAGGGAGAAGCTCAGGTGTGACTAACAGCATTAATGATGTCTCTGTTCAGCGGGAAACTCCGAAACTCCGCAGCTGTAATTAATCTTATTAGTTCCACCTGAGCGTCTGTGTCAAACGTGAGCTCTGTTTCCCCAAAGGCATCATTAAACTTTCATCTGAGCTTCTCTAGTAACGCTAATCATCCTCATATTACCGGGCTAATGAAGAAGAAGTGCTGCAGTCTGCTCAGCTGGGATGTTACTGTTCCTCTGTGGCCACAAGAGGGCACTGTTGTCTTTCAAACCAGCACAGCATCACCTCACACTTTTAACTTCTGCAGATGATCTGTGAATGTTTCATCAGTTTACAGCTGATCTTTGTTTATCACAGCCCGTCTGTCTGATTCAGTCTGATGGAGGATGTGAAGGAGCAAAAACAAGAAGAAACAGAATTCAGAGCTGAGATGAGAAATCAAACAACAAGACCTGAAACAGTCTGAGCTGCATGTGAAGCTCCTTCACATGAGAGAGTGAGCGTTGATGCTGCTGCAGAGAACAAAATCACGCTCCCTCAGTGTGTTTCCAGCAGAGCGTTTCTCTTTTTCCACTCATGTTATCTGGCATGTTGGTGTGAAACTGTAACAGAAGAGGGGGGGTCTGACCTCCTGCACAGGAAAGTGCAGTGAAAGTGAGAAGATCTTGATTCACTGCAGCTGTTTGACATGTGAAGAAACTTTGACGTCTTTGTTTCACTGAATGTGAAAACGTGTGAAACAGAAGGACTCTGTGCGTCTCTCTCTGAACTCTCAGCTGAGTCAGATGGGCTGTTTTTGATGGTGGTGGGGGTTGTTGGTGTGGTGGGGGGGGGGCAGAAGGAGACAGAGGGGGGCGGAGCAGGACACCAGGAGACATCCCAGCCCATTTATCTGACAGCCGTTTACCTCAGCGAGTCAATGTGCCAACTCTGCCTGCTTCATGGTAGACTGGCTGCTCCTCCCCCTCCCTCCCCGCCTCCCCCCGCCTCCCCCCGCCTCCCTCTCCTCGGTACAAAGTTGCATGGGCACATTCGGAGTGTACGCTGAGCGTTAGGAGGAGCTCAGAGCCTGCAGGGCAGCTGCAGGGACGTGTCTGCGAGTGTCAGCCCGAGTCATGGCCCTGCTGCCGGACAGCTCGCACGCCGCGGCGGCGGCCTACTTCTGCCTGATCCGCCGCCGCTTCAAGAGGAGGAGGAAGAAACGCTGCGAGCGCAAAGGTATTCCTGCGTCCTGAAGCTGCGGCTCTGCTCTGCGGCTCCCGGTGTGTTTGAGTGAATCATGTTTGCTGCTGTTCTGGTTGCTGGAAGGTCACATGAGTCCCTGAAGGTTTCTGTGTGAAGCTGCTGGTTGTCTCCTACTTGATGCTGTGATGATGCTGCGCTGCGTTCAGGTGCTGCTTTGAGCAAAGCAACAGTTTCAGGATCAGATTTGTGAGTTTTAATTGATCTGGTCTCTCGTCTCAGTGAAAACTGAGGAGAGTTTTTCCTTTTTTCTCTGGTATTTCTCTTCATCATCTCTCAGTTTAGATCTACAGGCTTTGACACTTTAACAGGTTCTGTTGCATCTTTTCAACAAGTTTAAATGGAAAAGAAGCATCAGTTATATTGGAAATGTGCTGTGAAAAACTGCTCATCAGATGATGTTTAATAGAACAAACTGAACGCAGATTGTTGAGAGAACTTTTTTCAGATTTATGAACCCTGAGAAAAATGTTTTAGTGTTACATGATTGATGTCTGCCAGGAGATTATGTCTTAATGTATACGAGATAAACTTTAATCTCTTCAAAATAAGACTTTTTTCCTGTTTTGATTGAGTCTTTTTTCTCAAGTAATACGACATGTTAATGTTTGAAGACAAAATATCAACATTTCATTCTTTTGTTCTGTAGTTCCAGAAAAAAAACTCAATCTGAAATATTTTCAGCATTTTGATAATTTATTTTTTAATATTCTTTATTTTATTATATCAAACAGTGAAATGAGGCTCAAACAAACAAATTTTAATTTAAATAAATTAAATGAAATATTGTAAAATAAAAATAACGGTATAGTTTTATAAAACAGAGGAAAAGTTACCCATAATGCTCCTGTGTTGGGTGGAACAGCAGGAGAAACTGATGTGGATCTAATTGAAATGGTTCTATGTGAACCGTCTCTGACTCTGTTTCCTTCTACAAGAGAATCTGCTTCTTCATGATTCTGCTCAGTGAAATGAGCCTCTGCTGCTTTTTAACTTAAATACTTTAACTGAGTAACTACAGGAAGCAGCTCAGATTTTTAATAAAATAAGAGCACACACTCAGTTCCTGCGCTGCAGCCGGTTTGTGATCATGAAGAACTCGACTCGTTTCTGTTCAGACTTCTGAACTGAACTCTGTTGATGGAGCTGAAAGGCTTGAAAGGTTCTTTTGTGGCAGTTTGAAGGTCGTGTCGCTCTGAATGAATGAAATGTAACCTGCTGGAGTTTCCCTTTAATACTTTATCATAGTGTTGTTGTATCGTGTTGCAGTTTGTTGAACTGCTCTCATGCAGATGTTCGGACAGGTGTTGTCATTGTTTTGTCGTCACAGCAGGTTTGGAGAGTTTTGTTCCAAACGAAACACTGAAGATCTCACAGAGATTTGAGCCGACAGCTTCATGTTGATCTGTGCTTCCTGAGAGCTGAGGAGGGTTCAGTCAGTTTGTAAAGGAACATTTTATTCATGAGCTCTTCAAGTTCAGTCACTCACAGCAAACAGGTGATTGGATCTGAGTTTTAGAGTCCAGACTAACATAAAACACAACATCTCTGGATCCTGATTGGCTCTGAGCCTGATCTTGTGTCATGTGACGTTCCTCCCTCTGAAGACAGCAAACTTTAACATGAGGGTTTGATTCATTATTGATTATGTTTCAGCTCTTCAAGAAATAACTGATTCAAAATGTACTTTTCCTTTAATACTACATGTGCACATCTGTATGTGGTCACATCTGTATGTTGTCACATCTGTATGTGGTCACATCTGTGTGTGGTCACATCTGTGTGTACACATCTGTATGTGTTCACATCTGTATGCGGTCACATCTGTATGTGGTCACATCTGTGTGTGGTCACATCTGTGTGTACACATCTGTATGTGTTCACATCTGTATGC
>JAUZTA010000011.1:19445556-19458956 GCA_034780835.1 Ctenochaetus striatus | reverse complement strand
GATCTTACATAGAAACTTTCTGAAGGCCTTTCCAAACTGAAGATGAGCTGTGGATTGAGAACCTGTTACCGGCCCCCTCCTTGACCTTGTCTCCACTCCTGTAGGTCTTATCCTCAGCTCTGTCTGAGTTTTAAAGCAAACCATTGTTTACAGAGTTGTATTTGACCTGCTGGGGTTGCAGTTGTCTTCGCAGAAACCAATATAAGATAAATAAATGTCGTGTGCTCATCCAACTTAGTTGATGTCTCTCTGAACAACTCAGTCAGCACAGTCCAAGTGGGATCATAGATCTTCAATTCCCTCCCTTGTCCATCTTTTCACTGTTCCCACCACGGGCCTGGCACATTTAAGCTCCTGTCTGTGGGTCAGAATGAAATGAATTAGGCAGAGATGAGAAAGTGTCAGTGCTGCACAGGGAGCAGAGCGATAAGAGTCGATAATGGTTGTGTGGCAGTGGTCGAGTCTACTCTGCCCTCTGTTCATGCTGCCTGAATTTGAGGAGCTTACAGATGAGGTTTGCCCTGTTAAAGTCTCCTAAAGCAGTAGTTCTATGTAGCTTTATTCTACTGCAGTAATTTGTTTGGTGAATTGCATTTGTGGTTGGATGTTCACTCCTAAATAATACCCTCGGAAAGTGAAACAGTTTACAGCTTCACAACTTTATATCATCCCTCATTGATGGAAAACATATTCCTCCTTATTTTATCTCACCAGCCACATCTGGGCTGGAGTCTGTTTTTGTGAAGTTGGAATCCATACAGCTGCAATGAATAACTGGCTCTGGAGAGGCACGCTCAGCCCCTGATCCCTCCGACTGCAATATGACTTTCTGAAAACAACACAACAATCACTGACAGCAGTTAACACCAAACATTCATTTAGTTCTACATATTGGTAGTGAAGGACTGCACTGAATGCAGTGTGTGGACGAATGCAGTGTGTGAGGTGAGCAAAAAAACAAAAACTGTGACCCAAATAGCTGGTGGAGGCTTAAGATGTAAAAGAGAGTAAGAGGTTAACAAAGAGTCCATCCCAGTTTCTGTGCATCTCAACTGCATCCATGTTTGACTCACTTGTGTCTTTCTCTTGCCCCCCTCTAACAAGGATGCGCACAGAGAAATGCAAAGAAACCATGCGAGGAGAGAAGACTCAAGGAAATTTGTCCTCAGAATTTTGTCTTTTCCTTTTCTCTGAAGTGTCACATGAAGTGCTGTCCGTTTCTGATGATGACGGCTGATGATCACAGCTGGATAGGCAGTCAGTCGGTTGCAACAGCTGTAGCCACTTTTGCTTCACTTTGTGTCTTCATGCGTACTGTGCTAATAGTAACAGGAACACACGCTGCCAGAGCAGCAGTGTGTTCTCTCTGTACACTGTTACCTGTTTTACAAACACCTGCACATTAAAAACAAGCTGCAATCTGTTTTTTTTATACTGTGAACTGAGTCCTGCTAACATGGGGACTATTTGTATGTTTTTGTATAATTTTATTCATCATTTTCATTTGTATTTATTAATATTCTGATTGTGAGTTCATTACTGAATAACTCAGAGCATGATTATTGTGTTTTTTGAAAGCTGGAAATTATTTATTAGGCTAAATGTTTCAGGGAAAATTGAAATTATGTAAAAAAACGTCACACTTGGCACTCAAGAATAATCAGCCTCATGAATGTAAATGACAATAAATGATGTAAATGATGAAAAGTGTTTCTTGCTGATGGGCAGACTCTTCAACTCTCTCAGACTTTGTATCCAAAGGAAAAGTTCATTGAGGAAATAACAAACCATCAGAGGAACATTTTTCTAATAAATGAAGAAAGGTCTTTTTGTTTTTTTCAGAGGAACAGTTGACACATATGCTATGTAATGGATTAGAATAAAAAATACAAATGTAATAAATTTTCTCTGATATCTAAACATCAGAATGGCAAAATCTGTAGTAAGACACTGGGGGACCAAGTGGGTAACTGTTCATCTTGAGCTTTTAAAATAAATGCTGACGGAAACGATGCCTCACTGCAAGAAGGTCCTGGGTTTGACACCTGGCTGCTCCTTTCTGTCCAGAGTCTGCATGTTCTCTGTCTGTCTGCATGGATTCTTTCCAGGTACTCCAACTTTCCCTCAAAGCCCCAAAACCTGCAAGTTTTGGTTAATTTGTAACTCCAAACTGCTCGTAGATGTAAGTGATATTGAGATCGGTTGTGTGTCTCTAAATGTCAGACCTGTGATGAACTGGTGACTTGCCACCTGGTATCAGTTTAGTCGACACCAACCCCCGGCACCCTGCAGAGGTTGAGTGGTTGCAGTTAATGAATGATGACTGCTGTGACAACTCTGATGGAGCTCATCCATGAGGGCTGCTTTAATGCAAACATATACAGACCTGGAATCTGTGTGTCACAGCCCACCTGGTGTTTAGCAGAATACAGAACCTTATCTACCAACCGAGGGTGCTGTTCCTTGTGTATAAATGTGCAAAGCAGTCTCTTATTTTAAAGATGGACTTATTATTTCAGCTGCCATTTGTTTCAGCTGTCATCTGTTTTCTGCAGGTGTTACATAAACTCAAAAGAAAGAATCTGACATACAATCAGCTGTGAACAACAAACAAAGCAACAGCACAGATGTTTCTGCAAAATACCAGACAAATCTGTGACACCTGGACGACATTTGTGAAAGATTTAGACATTAATGTAGCACATTTCAGACCTGCCTGAGCAACGTTAAAAGCTGCAATTTTAATTGACATTTTATAACGTTATTTTAAAGCTATGATAAAAAAAGAAAATGCATGAAAGTTGGTCTGTGATGTTGGAGCCGTGTGCACACCTCTGCTGACTGAAGCTACACACACTTAGGCTGTTGTAGTTTTCATTATGGAACAATCTCTGTGATGAAAGGTGGAGAAAAGCACTGGAGAAAACTCTGCTCACTGTAATAGTAACTTTAATGAGCTTATATAATAGCTTCATCCACGGCCTGTACTGTGTGTCTTGTATAGTGTTGTAGGAGAGACTCTCAAAGCTTTGGCGCTGCACTCACAGCTGATGTGTTCACTTTCTGTTGACACGACCTCCAACAAGATTTTTCTGTCATATTATTCTGCTTTAAAACTCCAATTATGCATCGATAATGAGAGCTGTGAGCAGCAAAAGCCTTTCATGAAGGTTGTTTTCATGGAATGAAGAGTTCTGGAGACATCGCAATGACTAAAATTGCATATTTTGAAAATATTCAGTGTGTCAGAGAGAGAGTTACATTACAGAAATCTCTGTGTCAAATTAGGCGTGTGCTGTTGAAATACAGCTCTGAAACTTGGATGTTAGAAAAGTCCAGAAATGTAAAATTTGTCACAATAAAACATGCCCACTTTAGTCATTTCCAAACACTGAAGCATCCACCGTGTCAATGTGCAAACCAAATTAAGTATTCACCCCTGCCCCCCAGAGGCAGATAATCTCAAGACTGCATAGCGAAGTTCTGACCTTGCAACAAAACACATGCACTGCACGATCACACACAGGGTTAAAAATGGAAAATTTTTACACATATTGGCACATCAAATTTCCTGGATGACTTTAGATCAGCAGAGTCTGTAGATAATCCTGACTCACTTATGGATCAATTGCTTCCACCAAGTTCTTAGAGGTTTTTCAGATGATTGAAGAAAAGTCTCAAATTTTACATTTTTAGGGGAAGAAGACCATAAAAACACAGAGGTGTTCCAGGATTAAAATGATGAAAGACTTTTAATTCTAGGACTTCTCCAAATGCAAAAACATAAAGTTGTTTATCACAGTGCTGCCTTGAGGTTAATGAGAGTCATTTTGGGCCTGAGTAGTGGGCAGAATTTTAAACCAACACAATTTTAGTGATTTTTTCTATTCTGGTTTTTTCTCGCAGTAACACTGCAAAAAAAAGGAAAAAGAAGAAGAAAATAAGAGAAAGAAAGACAAAGTAATGATGGGAATAAAAATAATAGAGGTGTGCAATGAGTAACACTGCTTGGACTCTGAGAGCCTGTGGAGAGTTTAAAGCAGAAACGCTTTACACTTTCAACATTCACAAATACATTTTGAAGCACGTCTATAAACTAATTTTGAAAGGGTTGATATTGGATTGTTGTTGAGTTAAAGCTCTGGCAGTTCTTTTCACTTCTTACTTGCTTAGTATTTAGAACAATGACACCATTCTTTTAATTATGCAATGACAGAATGCATTTTTGAGGAAAAAGCCATGATTTGGCTCGAAATCCACATCCAAAATCACTGTTACAGTACTATTCAGATTATACCATGAGTTTTATTTTGGACGATCACAAAAGACGTAGTTGGAGGTATAGTTTGTGCATTCCTCTGCTCAGCTTCATGTGATAACACTGATCTCCACCCTCATTACAGCTACATTTATTTATTACACTTACATTGTGAAAAAAAAAACAAAGCACAAGGACCAGCTCTGTTTCTTTCTTGAGATACACCATCACAGCAAACTGAAAAACAATCAAAAAAGCTAATGACCAGCGTTGTGTTGCTCCTGAACCATGTTGTCAATCCATAAGCGAGTACCGCAGGTCAGCCATTTTGCAGCTTTGAAGTGTGGAGGAGAGGACTTCATGGGTCCATTCAGTGGACTGAGAGCAGACCAAGAAGTCGGGCCGTGTCAGATTGAGATCATATTCACAGACTCAGGTGTGTGTGCCAGGTGTGTGGACCTGTAAAGATCTAATGAACAACTGTTGCTACTTCAGATCGTTTAGTTAAAGGTACCCTGTGGAGTTCTGACCACTATGGGCCTTGAAGTGTTTTGTTCTTTTATAAGTGTGTCCCTTTTTCATTTATCCTGTGCACTGACTTGAGAATGTCCATGTTCAAGCAACAGATACACTCCTGCCAACAGTTTATAATATTCCACTGATGTACAGGAAGTGGTAAGGCCTTAAAGTAAACAAACAAAAATGTCAACATTTCAATGCAAAACGTTTTATGGGAAAGAAAATGTACTTTTGTTAGACCTCAAGGATACACACACACTGGGTGTATTTTGGTAAGTCACACAACAAAAAACTGCACAGGGAACCTTTGATATTTAAGAGAAACTGATTAAAATTGTATGAATAATTTGAGCACAATTTGAAGGTGATTCATGACTTTAATAATAACATGATCAACAATATAATTTCCTTTCCACAATAGTAGTTTTACTCATCAACTTAAACTCAAGTGGCTGAAATCTTATTTTGAAATGAGACCGTTAAATTCTACTGGCTAACGTTAACATCGACTGCACATTATTTTGCTGTAGTTAAATCCGACTCAGTATTTCATGTCCAGCTGACGCTTTGCTACGACCCAACCTCCTCAGCTACTGTTGCTAATAGTGTTAGCTTCTTGCACAGTTCAAAAGTTAGCTGGGCATGCTAACATCACAGCTCACACAACAGCAAATAGTCACATAGTTAATCCATTCTAATCATTTTGGCTTCGTCGAGGTAACAAAAATAGACGACCCCCAAAACTTTGCTACACTGAGCATCTCCACAGCTCCATGTGTACCACTTCAACATGTGGACCAATCCAAAGCTTGACAGGCCTGCTTTGTTTACAGTAGATATGATTGGACAACTGCAACTTTCAAAAAGAAAGCCCATGTGGGTACTTTGCCCTTTCAACATGCCCCCAAGTTTTGAGTGAAACTGCGCCGCAAACGCAATTCCAAGCTCCGTGCCATTTAATGCCGTAAAATAAGAGTACTGCGTTGCATTTTAGCCATCAGGAACCAATTCTATGGTCAGTCAGGTCATTTGTGTTATGTTGTTGCAGATCAAAAGACCAGTGTTGTCATGTAGCTGTAATAAAAAAAAGGGGGCCATGATTGTTCTTTTAGTCAGCCTACATCAAAGTGAACAAAGCTGTCATCAAACTATGTCACTGAGTCTGCATGTGATGTATTTCTGACATCTGTCATTTTGTCTGTCCTCAGACACTTTATTTTGCAGTTTTGTCTGCCAGTGTACCTTTACTGCAAACTAATTCCATCACCTCAGTGAAGTGAGATCACTGTCACTATACTGAGAGCAATTTGTGCTTATGTTACATTTATCTACACATTGAGAAATGACAAAAACCTTGGTTTTAGCTCCACATCCTCCATTACTTAATGCTGTTTATAAGGTTCATATGAGGAGGTAGGTCAGCTCAATATATGTGAATTATTAACGCTAAAATACCCTCTTCCCCTGATGATCTTTTCAGTGAACAGAATTTTAAACCAAACTTTATTCTAAAAGCAGATATGCTTTATGTTAGGGTCATATTTTATCAAATTAAATCTAACTTTCACTCTGATTTGCTTGTACAGACACAATCTGTGCTCATGGCATAACTCAGTAACATCAGGTGAACACAGGTGAGACAGGTGAACACATACTGACTGATGGGGTCCCACAGGTAAACACTGTCTTCCTCTCTTTTACTGGCCTGACACCACAGATCTGTCCTTTACTGCTCCTCACTCTATGGGGAGGTAAAGAAAACTTTACCTTATTTTTTTGAATATTTTATCTCATAAATGCAACACAGCAGCTTTTAGGCATAGTGGCACTTTCACAGTTCTCGTTTTTAGCCAAGAGGACGCAGTCATTTTAAGAACAGGCATGTGGTGTTTCCCTGCTCTTATCTTTTCGGTCATGATTGGCTTTGAAGAACTAGGCCTTTCTCCATGAACAAGCTTTATTGGACATTTTTGTGAGTCTGTAGCTGCAGAGGGAAAGCCTGCCTTTTATGTTGCTGTAAAAAACAGGGACCTGATGTGAACTTAATCCTGTCACCACATTTTTTTTTAAATCCTAGAAGACAATTAAAGTATTATAAAATCATGCAAAAATGAGTGACCTACTCTCTTCCAATCTCCAGTGACTCCATCTGTTCAGGTCTTTAAAATTTCAGAGTTGCAGTCTCTCCCTGTTTTTCTCTCCTTCAGCTGTGTAACCTGAACTTCACATCTTTCCCATTCTCTTTGAAAATTACCTTACGTAGTTTCTATTCGATATCAGAACCCGCAGATTTTTTTTTATTTCTCATCACACCACAGCTAACTGTTTTTCTTTTGCCAGGGGTTAAGACCATCAATGGAAATGTAATAATTCCTCCAGTCAGTGAATGATCATTTTCATAAATGCCTCCTGTAGGCAGGCTTTGAATGTGGACGAGCGACAATCACAGCCAAGCAGAGAGTACTGTAGTCTTAAGATAATATCCATCCCTCTGAAAGCCAGCCAAAGAAAATGATTGATAGTCTTTACATCTGCAGTCTTTTTCAGTTCACACAATAAAAACACAATGCAGTCTAGACATCATAGTCCCTATAGTCTATTTCACACTGTGGACTCAAAGTCTGGTCTGTGTCCTCACTGCGCTGTCCCACATTGGTTTTGTTCAGATCGTAGACGTGTAGGAGGCCGGCATGGAAGATTGTCTGTAGTTCATTCAGTTGAGCTTAGCTGATATCGTTTCAGTTATGCTGTCCATTCAGTTCAGTTCAGTAGCAGGTTCGGATGGTCTCTGGTTTGCTCAGCTAAGCTCGGTTTGGCAGTGTGAAATAGTCTTGAATGAGTCCTGCCTCTTCTCTTGTGACGCTGCAGCTTGACATCTTTTTATGTTTTACTTCAGGAGCCACTGATTCACTGAGGAAGAGAAGAGAAGAGAAGAGAAGAGAAGAGAAGAGAAGAGAAGAGAAGAGAAGAGAAGAGAAGAGAAGAGGAGAGGAGAGGAGAGGAAAGAAGAGGAGAGGAGAGGAAAGAAGAGGAATGGAGATAATTAGTACAGTAAGAATAAGCAGTATGGAATAACACAGAACAAAGGGATGCCTCAGGTTTCAGAGGTTGTAAAGAGGAGGATAGAGCGGAAAAGAGAATGTGTGCATGAAACAGGATAATGAGACAAAGTATAGGAGAAAAGGGACTAAAACTGTGCCTCATTTCCATGCTTTGTATACCAACTGTTACTGCTACTTTTCACTTACAATAGAAAAGTGTCAAAATGATGTGTACCTCAACAGTGCACACACTAAATGTGATCCATTTTTTTGATGGATTCCCATATTCCTGCTGGCAATGACTTTTTCAAGTCGCAGTTGGATGGTTGTTTAGATCGTGTCATTCTCTGCTGGGATAAAATACTGATTTTTTAGCAACTGCTGAGATTGGATACTACAAGATTGGTGTGTTGTGGAGTTTGGCTGACAGATTTGGTCGGATTATGTTAGCAGCAGCCTTTCGAAGTTGCTGTTAAATGTATGTGGGTCAGGTGAAGTCAGTTTTATTTATGTAGGCCTGTATCATGCATCACCAACTGGCCCTAAGGGGTTTTATGATCTGTTGAGTTCACCGTCTTAACTTTGATTTTCTTTTGTGATTATTAACATCATCTTAACTACATCTGCTCTTTGGACCTCTGGAGGCCAAAATCCAATGGTGTGCCTGCAAGAAATGTATTTAATTAGTTTTTGGACAACAGTGGAGCTCTATAGCACTGAGGAATAGAATATAACGGGCTGTGGTCACTGTGAAATATTTGTCACTAGGATAAATTGTTTTTAGTCCAAACATATGTCTAAGCTGTTTATGAGCTGCAAAACTTTTGAGACTGTTTCTCTCACAGGAGGACTGAGCACAGCACAGTAACATGTAAGTAGCAGGGGAAACTTTCCTGAGTAAGAACTTCAGGTAACATCACCAGAGTATCATCAGCATCTGAGTTATGTGCATCTGTGTAATCACTGGTATGTGTTCATTAGCTGCTGGACTTGCAAGTAATATTAGCCGTGTCTTGGTAATTTATGTGTCTTATGTTGTAGCATTTGCTTGTTGCTTGGCTGTGTTAGCAAAGTTGTTGACTTGCTTTTTTTGATAACAAATCAGTCCATTTGAACAGAGCTTTAGCTGCTTAATGCTATAGCCAGGTGTTGGCAGCATGTTATATCTGGTTCAGGTTACATTAGCTTTGAATGCCGATGCTCTGAGTTGTGTGCAAACAATTTGAATACCCAGCAGCAAAATATGTCAGATCATGAATGAATGCTTTGAGAGAAATTTGGAAAACAAAAGACCTTAATGATGCAGTTGAGTTTTGTTTGTAGTTAGCATGTACATTTTTTTGTGAAAATGTTGCTGTAAACTCCTCAGATTTGTATTTGTGCCTGTGGTGTTGTACTCAGAACCTATGGGGGTGCCAAGTACCAAAATATTAAGTTTTCACGAAACTCCATTGATTAAAAAACACAAAAACATTTCACTGAGGTCAGACCTTGCAACTAACAACGTAAGAAACAGAAAACACAAGAGACAACCACCGAACTGTAGTGAAGAAATCAATGAGTGTGAGTAAGATAACAATAACTAGGAAGAGATAAGCAGAGAAATTCAGAGTGGTTAAAGCTGCGAAGGAGAGAGATTTATTGAAACTAACTCCGGCCAAAAGAGAAATCCATGCTTTTATATCCCACCGGGGACCCTCTCGCTGCCAGGCAGTGCTCTCTGCTGATGGTCCCTCCCTCTCCCCTCCACCGTGAGGAGTCTGACCCATCAGAACCTGTGTGCTACCAAACTTTGGCTGCGCTCATGTTTCATTTCATTT
Source organism: Ctenochaetus striatus (assembly GCA_034780835.1). Lineage (NCBI taxonomy): Eukaryota > Metazoa > Chordata > Actinopteri > Acanthuriformes > Acanthuridae > Ctenochaetus > Ctenochaetus striatus. Next base: position 19,449,318 of record JAUZTA010000011.1, on the reverse strand, counting down.
CTGTGTTATCTCAGCTCTCTGACCCTCTGCTTCACCATCTGCCGTCATCACTTTCAATGTTTGCTTGCTTTGCTTATAAGCAAAAGGTTAAATACAAATACAGCTCAGGGCTGCTTATTTAAGTGTCAGCAGCTTTCACAGTGCAGATCAACTCTGGGCAAAACGTACAACAACTGAGTGCGTGGGTCTTTATAATGTGACCCCCCTGTCCAAGAAAACATGTGCAACACTGTTCAGTTCAGTTATGAGCAAATAGCTAAATGGGATTACCCCTGCAACGCTATATGTCCTGTAGCTTTGATTTTCTGCTGAGTAATTGGAGTCAGAGGCTGACATCAGAGAGAAGAGTCAAACTGCATATTATAACCACATTCTCCCTCCAAGAGATGAAGGCAGCTGATTAAAGTAAGGCAGTTATTGAAAGCTAATGTGTCTGAGTCTAGCAAACCTGACATACATTTTTGACAGCAACTTTTTTTTTACTCTATGTATTTATAAACACATGTAGTGACATTATTGAAATGATGATTCTTATGAGCTGAATAAAGTCCACCAGTTGTCAAGAGCAGTTGTAGTGTAGTAAAGGTTCATTCATTGCTGTGAGTCCAGCTGATCATTTTGCAGGTTTTTCGTCGTCTCATTGTTGTATTTGCAAACTGATTGTCTTAAAAAAAGAAAACTCTCTGAACATATATTTTTCCCAGCTGTTCTCTGACATTTGTTTCTTTGCTTTTAATCACATTTTACACTCTTCATCCGTGAATCATAGCAGATTATGTAAATGTTCTTTTTGTTAAACTAATGTCTTTAACATTGCACTCCTATTACATTATCAGACCCCCGATGGACAGCAAAAAGGGGGGAAAAGGTTTGATGTAGCAGAATCAGAGATATTGTCCTTTTTATAAGTGTAGTTTTAAAATACAGAAGTAATGATTCCTCCTCAAATAATCTGATAAAACTGCAATTTTGCAGTTTTATCAGATACATTATTTAATTTATTTTATTTGTAAGATGTTATTATTGTTATTAGTGCAGGTGAACAGCTTGGCAGAGATGTAGCAGGATATGAGGATGATGACATGTTATAATGATACCGCTGCTCTGGAATGCAAGAAATTTTAACAACGGATTTGTTGCTGACAAATGATGGACTGTATGGATAAAATTTCATGACTTCTTGAGGAACAGGTTTTTTAATTAACATTTAACTGTAACCACAGTCTTTCCATAACCTCAACTAAAGTGAATCCCACACATCAAGCCCCCATTTTGTAATTATTTCATTTTCTAATTCATTTTGAAGACACACTGACTTGTAATAGGGTGAAAGGTGTCTCTGTTTCAGTCACTCTGCACTCAGATCTCTGGTCACTGCACTATGTAACTCCGAGAAGCAGACACTCAGTTTTATCTCACAAACTGAAACTGACACAGTAGTTTCCAGTTTTGCCCCAAATATTCTATGACTGCTTTGTGATTTACAGAATTTTGTGAAGTAACCTGTTAACTGCTGCCACTGGTTGTTAGTTAGCTTTGTTAGCCATGTGGCTGAGGATCAGGCCGTATCACAGGAGCTTTGGACCTCCATGTGGTGCTAATGGGTTATTGGAACACAGCATCAAAGCCAGTGAGCCTGCCAATGCAGACAGGCTCCGCAGCATCAATGTGACTGAAGCGGACATACAGGGGAGGATGTTAATGCAGGAGAGAAAAAGAAAGAGTGACTAAGCAAGATGCTGTGGCAGAACTAATGTCACATTGACTTTAGCAGGAGCATTGCAACATGGGAAGCAAAAACACAGAGGAGGATGTTGATGAAAAAGAGAAAAAAGTGTGACAGAACAGAGGAGTAAGTGTCAGACTGGCTTCCAGTCGCTATGCAAATAAAGTGCTGCAAGACAGACGCAGAGGTGAAGTGGCTGTTGGACTAGTCAGTAATGTTAGCGGGCTTGCTAAGCTACCTGTCGTATGTTGTTGCACTCGCTCAGTGTTTGACTGTGTTAGCAAAGTTGGCTTGTTTTTGATCATGAGTCAGTCTATTTCAAGCCACTACCCTCCCCATTTCCACAGCTCAGTTCATGCACACAATGTTTTTTTCAATCCTATGAATTAAGGGAGGAAGGACTGTCACACTGACAGTAACAAAACACATCGATATTTGTGTCCATGTAAATGAACCCTGCGAACGCTGCTGAATGTCCTGCAGAACTGTGTTTATTCTCTGCTCCTCTTTCCTGTCATAAATTCAAACACTGTTGGCTCAGAGTGGTTTCAGACACATCTCTGACACAATGTTCTCTCTGCTCTCTGACCGTGAACACAGAAACTCCTGTTGGGCTTCTGTATTGTAACAAATCATTATCAAAGGAAAGAAGAGGCCACGGACTCCATTTGATGTTGTGGAGAGCACATGGGGCTCGACCGGATCGATAACAAAGATATTCGTAGACCACAGAGCACTGAAAGGACTCCCACACTCTCTGCATAACACTTCCACATCTGTTTGAGTGTGTATGTGTGAGTGTGTGTGTGGTATGTACCAGCTTTCTCTTTAACGCCAATCAGCTCACCTACGCACTCCAGTTTTAAATCTGCACAAACAGACAATACACTCCCACACGTTTGAAAAAAATCTTTTTCCTGTGCGTCTCACCCTTCTTTTGGTCTCGGGAGGATTCTCCCCCTCTGTTCCATTCTCTGTTCACATTGTCAGGACTGTGCTGACATGGAGCCATGCTCAGTCAAGCCTCCTCTGTGCTGCAGGCAGCTTTAATCATCAGCTCTATCTCTATACTTGTGAGGACTGACTTCTCTCAGTCACTCACAGCTCAGCTGGTCTAAACCTATTTCAGATTCAGACCTTTAAAGATTAGACGTTCACATCTCTCCCCGCTGCTGCTCAGAGTCTAAACACTGTCATGTATTTTTACAAAGACAGAAACCATTGCTGTAACCCATGTACACCCGAGTAAATGGGGATTTAAAACACTGCAGAAACAAGTTGCTGCCTTAATGTCAAAATATGCCATAATGTTACTTTATCTTGTTCTTCATTCTTACAACACAAGGCCTTTTTCTCCTGAAACTCTTTTTACAGAACTACAGATTGTTTTTCTAGGGATTTGTATGTGGATGTACTTGATATTTTTTACAGTGGTTTATTTTTCAATTCAGTATTTTGAAATGGAGTCTTTGAACTTTAAATCAAAGACCAGGATCCTTTTTCTGATGCAACACCATTAACTTGACTTTCTTTCTTTTTTTCATTTTTTGAGGCTGTAGCTGACAGATGTCTGTCTTGGTTCGTCTGAACTTGGGTTAACAGGGGCTGCGTGGTGCTTCTGAAAAGAATTTACTTCACTGTTTTCATGTTTTGTTGCTTTACAGCACTGAATAAGAGAAGGTTTAATGAAGCTTTTTGACAGTGATCAACAAAGTAGTGCTATTAGTTGTTTTAAGAAGTCACATGAGTTAAAAGTGTGATTTGCAACATTTTTTATCCTGAAATGCCTATAACAGCTTTTTCTGTTAAATCATTTGTTGACTTGTGTTCTTACATTATCCCGAATCTTTCCAACAATGTTCACACTCAAAGAAATCTGTCATTTTAATGAAGCTAAAGGTGTGTTTTCATTTTGTCACTTTTTTTTAGATCAATCAATCAATCAATCAACTTTATTTGTAGAGCACTTTTCCTGCAAGGACATGCAACACAAAGTGCTTTACAGAATTAAAAACAATTACCACAATTAAAAAAGA